>JAULBZ010000434.1:0-31480 GCA_032360805.1 Neoturris breviconis
GTGGTCATTTTCAGCACTTGCGTTTTGCTTGTGGTGTATATTGCTTGCTAAAATTCAAAAACGTCTCATAATTTACGCGAGTGCTTGTAGATATAGATTGGGTCCTTTCTATATTGAATTCTCATGGGAGGTGTTTGAACATACTGATACCAAAGTTATGAGGTTGTATCTAAAGGAGACATTCTTTCTTCTATGTAACTACAAAGCGCATAGCTAAAAACAGGTAACAAAATGAAACATTATCCCAAGGAGATTTTATTATCTCTACTATGTACAAGCATCTTGTTAATTCACATTGCTGATAGCGAGGTTAAATCAAGAGGAGACAATTTGTAAGTTGAGCCTTAGTGTTGTTTCATTTTTAGCAAATAAAAGCGTTATAGTTCTGCAAAATCCAAGTTTTTCTGCAATTAAAAGGTCCAGTAAAGCTACATTTACACGCTACGATTAATCATGCTAATTTTAACTTGGAGCACTAAAAACCGGATACTAGTCGGAAAAATTTGTGGAAAGAGTAATTTTTTTCAAGATTGTAGCCAAAATTGTTCCTATTAATCGTAGTGTGTAAGCGTAGCTTAACATCAGTGACGTATAAAAATTAGGTGAATAGTTCACATTAACATGTTAGTGAGCCTGGCTGCTTAATTTTAGGCGGAAATTGAAGTTGCTTATAAAGTGTTGTTTATAAAAAAGTAACTATGTATACTAGCATCTATTTAAATCATGAAGTTTGATCACATAATATTTACAAGAGTATACAAATCAAACAATTTAGTTTCCAGGCCTATTTATTTGTAACATAAACAAACAATGGAAACTAAGTTGCAAATATCGATAAACATTATCCAAGTACTGAACAAAAATAGAAACAACCTCGGTCTCAGGACTTCTTCATCTTGGCATTGTGCAAAGAGGCCCTGAGACGAAGTTGGCATATAAATACAACGTCATAATTAATCCGCAGCTAAATTCAGCATGATTTGCGGTTGCCATGGACACAGTGTTCAGTAACAAGTCAACCAAATTCCTCCTAGGTGCATGTTTTGAAAGGACGATGAATGGCTATTCGAGATGACTTTAAAGTTATCAATTAAATTTAGAAAGACGATAAACGCAATGTTGATAAAAGAGGGAGAAATCTGTTTATTTTGGTTACATTCAGTGGTCGACATTTTGGTTAGGTTCAGTGGTCGACATTGGAGTAAATAATGTAGCCTAAAGCTATGCGCTCAAGAACCACTGTTTTATTTTGACCATTGGCGACCATTTCTACACCAACCCTAACGTCTAGTACTCACTGAAATTCAAATTTAAACATATACTGCGTTCTTCTTTTCACAGTGCATATGGAGTAAACATAATCACTAAAAAATAATAACCCATTGGTTCCCAACTCATTTTGAATAAAAATAGAAAAATTTCATAAATTATAATAAATTACAACAGAATATTTCAGCTCAACTATGATTGGTTAGAGAATTAATTTATATGCAGTCTTGCTGTAAATATTCTGCGCTCGTTCAAAATAGATATTTGATATTCTTTACAAATAAAAATGATATCTTTATCTGCAAAGAAGAATGTTCTTTGAGAGAAAAAACGTGCAGAACATCGCCTATGGAGGAACGCCTTCTTACTAAGAAAACACTCCTCTATTAGTGATACGTACAGTTTAATTCAGCCTTGGCAATTTTTTTGTTTCTTTATTATGGATAAACTAATCAGTTAATCGTTTGTTGATAGGGAACTCTTCCTCTTGGTTGGTTTTCAGACTCATATAAATCATAATCATCGTATGAAAGGAGAATCATTCCTGTTATGGATTATAAGCGATAAAATTCAGCTCAAAACTGATATAACCATTGTGAAAGACCGAAAAAAATCGGATATCTCCGTATAGAGGAATAATATCCCGGATTTCTCTGAAAAGAGGAATACGATTTTTCCGTATAGGGGAATATTATCCAGGATTTTTCCGTATAGAGACTGTCTATCACTTTACATGACAATGACAGTTCCTTACAGTGTTTGGTAGCCTTTTATCGTGTGATAAAACAACGTTGACATATCCGTAAAAAATAAAAACGAGGCGTTGGCTGCTCAAAGTAGACACTTATTACAATGTAATAAATTTATTTTTGTGCAGGGGCTGTAGTGACTGCACGAAAAGGAATTTATTACATTGTAACGAGTTTACTTTGGGCTGCTAACGTTTAATTTTCATTATTTGCGTGTCTATTTATGGTGGATAAATAATGAATTGGTTATTTATTATCTGTATATTCTTCCTGAGGATCTACAAGACTCGAAATAAATCAATTTTGTAGCTACGAAGGAGGGTGTTTTTTCGAGGAAATTACAAATAATCGATGTCTTCTCCACAGATACTAATTATGATGAATCAACCAACTTCTATATTTCGTTTGGTGCAAAGAAAAGAAATCTTTATTAAATTCAAACTAAATCGGTGGGTACACTACGTCAGATCAAATTCAAAAAAACGTTGTTTTGGCGTTGTTTCAACATTGATCTGACGTAGGGTTTAGGGAAGGAGTTGATACTAGGAGAGAATAAAAAAGTAAGACACAAAGTGACTAGTCGATCAACAACAGTCACTGAGAAATACAATCTATGTTTTGAATGAACGTGTAGCAGGTGTTCAAAATAGTATCTGCAAAGAAGGTTAATATGACAAGAAACTTGCAATTGGTTCTTTTTTACAAATGAATCAATCATTTGCGACATTGTAAACCCTCCCTCGCATATGCTACTTTTATTACGTCATCTTTTTTCCTCTGTTATATAAATGTAATTCTAAGAAATAAAATTTCCTTTCTTTAGCATAGCTACATAGCTTGATCCACAAACCATTAAAACCAAATGGAATGAGTCTGTAGAAGATACACTGTAGTCCTAGGAAACGTGGTTCTAACATTTATTAAAAGTTGTTTCTAATGTAGTTTGACCTTGGTGACTCCACGTGACAAACACATGGCATGCATGCATTACGCACATGCTTAGCATCTGGCAAACACGTACATGCACAGGCTTATCATATGATAAACACATGCAATTACGTGATAAGTACGTGCTTAGCACATGGTAAACACGGCATGCACGTGTTTAGCACATGGTATACACACGTATGTGTATGTACATGATCTGTATATGGCAAACTAATTGCAAATAAGCCTTATGATGTACATTTCATTGTTCATACAGCTCGATTAACATGATCGTAACTTGACTATCCTAACAAGAACATCTTTAAGTGTTGCATCTAGTTCATTCTATAAGTAAATAAAATAACGCTCAAAATAATCGTCAGACATCACCTGTGGTGGAGTGTATTTTGGGTACAGTTTCAGCTTTAAAGCTGAAAACTGCATTTAAAAACACTCCGATGATGTCTGATCGTTCTTTGAGGCTTGGTAAATTAAAGAAAACATAGGGATTATCTAAAAAATAAATCATAACCCTGTGAGCATAATCTTGTTCAAAGTCAGCAGTAAAGACGCTGGAGCCACGTCGAAGACGTTGTTCTGGCGTCTTTACTGCGGACTTTGAAAGTGTTTTTGCCTTCTGAGAAAATTTTATAATTGTTTCTTGAAAACGAATATAAAAGCAATTACACGTTGACCCATGCAGAGTGATTATTAGAGGGATGGAGATGCGCATACTGCTGTTTCAGTTGCACGTCAACTCTTGAGAAATGGAGAGCCGCATATTGCTGTTTCATATGTATGTCGACCCTTGGAGAGTGATTATTGGAGGAATGAAGAGCCGCATACTGCTGTTTCAGTTGTATGTTGAGCAAATAAGTACCATCCGTTAGTTAATTATTTCCTAATTATAAGATCATCGACAATGCCCTTCCCGCAAGCCCAGGGGCTAAAACCTATTGATGGTCCGCAGACACTAAAACAATGTTTTTGTCCACTTCGGATACTCTTTAAGATAGAGAGAGATGTGTATTTACCTGATGCAGGTGTATCATATTGTTTCTGTAACAAGCAATCGTTTTCTCGTATGATTCGTTACATTCCTAAAGAAAAGGCAATAAAACAAAATATAACATCATGTGTTAAAAGGGTTGACCTATTCACCCTGCCATCTACCCTGCCACCTACCCTGCCACCTGCCCCTCCTCAGTCAATAACTTGCTAATATATTATCGTAACTTTATATAAATTTGGTTCAACAAGCCTCCAGAGGTGATGTCCAGCACTTAATCCTGTATTTTTATCTTATCCTATATTATCAGCAAAAATCTGTTCAAAGTCCGGAGTAAAGATACTAGAACAACGTTGAAAACGATGTTCTAGCGTCTTTACTGCGGACTATGAACACAGGGATGTGCATGTACTTGAACCTTGAGCAGTTACTTTGTAATGAAAAAAAGCAACCAACTACAAAACTCTCCTTTACAGATACCTACATGTAATTGTTTCTGTAAACTTTCTACTTTTTCGTTTATTTCTTCAAGTTTATTCTTCAATTCATTTGTATTTTCACACTCTGTTTGTAGCCTCGTTTCAATAACAGCTTTTTCAGCACTCGTGATACGTTCCTATTGACATATTTGAATAAATAAATAAATAAATATGTCGTAACCATGGGGTATGTCATGATCCAAAAGGATGTCAACGATCTTGTTGGTTGATTGGTTGATTTGGTACAAAGGAACCAATCCATTGCAAGATCGTTGACTTCAATACTTTTCTCTGTAAAATTGGGTTCAACCAAAACAAAATGTTTTAACGTAGATTGCCAGCATGCGTCGTCAGCATTCCTTGCCAGCATGCGCCGTCAGCGTTAATTAAACGTTGCGCACTCTCTAATGGGCACACAACGTCTAATCAACGTCGAAAAGACGTCAAACCGACGTTGATAAGACGTCAAGTGCTTGTAGGGCCACCGGGTTGGGTTTATTTTCAATAATGAGTCGATGTTGACGCGACCACGTCCCTATGACTGAGGTTGGACTTACTTGACTTGGTAAATATCACACTTACCATTTCTTCTAACTTATCTACTTTGCTTTCCAAAATGCGAATATCTTTTTTGAATGAACTTCTTTCTACTATCTTTTCGTTCTGTAAAATATATAGGTAAAATTATAATAGTAACATCATAAAAAAACATAACATGGCAGATATTAATCAATAAGTAAATTTGTTGTCATAGTATTAATTTTCGTCTATTTCCCAATTTCCAATGGACAAAACCCTTGTCCGGAAAATATGTTAAAACATCACCCCATATCCCTTGATTTCTCTCTCGCTCTCTCTCTTATCACATCAAAAGTCATTTTTCCAATGGGAGGGGTAGTCACTCTAATCCTCAGAGGCTTAAAAAGGCAAGTGAACCCGATAAAACAGATGTACGAAAAGTGCACAGAAGATTCCGGATGCAGCGGTTGTTCCAGTGTCTTTTCTTACCTTGAGTTCATTGAACAATTCCAAAGACACAGTTGTGTTGTTGTTTAAATCAACTAATTCTTTAGTACTCTACAATAAAACAAAATCAGTAAATAGCCTCTGTTGAGAAGGGTAAAGTATATGCTATCCTACTTAGTTACAAAGAAACCAATCAACCAATCAAGTGTACTTTACACAACTGATATAAGTTTGAAACAATTTCTTACCGAACTTGTTCAAAGTCTGAACTAAAGACGCTAGAACAACGTGTTCAACCTTGTTCTAGTGTCTTTACTGCAGACTTTGGATAGGTTTTTTGGGGTTCTGAATAAAAGTACCCCTCCCTCTTCTTTTTCCACATAAAAAAGTAATGACCTCACCAACAAAGTAATTATGCTAAAATATTATAATTATGCGTTGACCAAATTTTCATTACTTTTGATGCTGTCTTCAAGACAATACAGGTGGTGAAAAAAAAACTTTTTTCTTCATTTTTTTTACCACTAAAAATGTGGTCGTTAAGGGAAAATTACCCTTAATTATCAAAAATTAGAAGTATACCAGGGGGGACTTTGTGATCACCCATCCTGATAGGGTTAACTCAAAATAACAGTAGTAACAAGTTAAGATAAAATAGATTTTACAAGGATTTGACCAGGAATTAGTGAAATATTGAAGGCGGTTTCAAAAAAGGACCTGTAATTTTGGATCTGACCAATCAAATGGCTTGAAATTAGGTACAAATGTGTGAAATAGGTAATTCTTAGAAGTCACAAAAAACAAAGACTTAAGCTATAACAGAAGAAAAATTATTGAAAAAAATGAAGGAGTAAGAAGTATTTTTCTTCGGTGCAAAGAAACTAATCCGTTTCAAGATCGTTGACTTAACTTTATATATGTTAATTTTGCTACGGTCCATAGCACGTATGAGATTACCAACCTGTAATTTAGTTTCCAGGTCACAAATTTCATTATCTTTAGTTGCAAGATCCTCTTCTAAACTTAAAATGTGTTCTTCGAGCATATCAATGTGTTGTTTAGCTGTACCTACAGTATAAAACATATACTTTACAAAAACCTGTTCAAATTCCACAGTAAAAGACGCTACAACAATATTTTTCAACATTGTTCTAGCATCTTTACTGTCGATTTTTAACAATATTTTCCCTCTGAGACGTCCCACTTGGGCAGACGTGGTTTAATCGATGTCAAAAAGAAGCGGGTGGTTCCTAATTAATGTCGGAAAGACGTCGAGATAAAAACGACGTCTTGACGTTTATTAGACGTCATATCGCTGTAAGGTTCAGACAGGTTTGCTGAGAAAAAGTCATAGAATTGAGCTGCGATCTCTACTTCAAAGTGGAACATCTTTGCAATATTGTAACTAGAAATTCCAACTCTGCACTGACACAGCATGCTACTAGAAGTTTTACTCCATAATATTCTAAGGTGGATTGTCATTAGGCGAAAAAATTCGCGTGAACCATTTCATTGGTAGGACTTGACGTCACACGGGCAAAATACTGCTTTTCCTTGTCACGAACCCAAGAAATTATAAAATCGTTTATCCAGTACTGATGAAAAGATAAAAACCAGGCAGAAATAATCTAAATCTAAAAAAATAACTCAGTAGGCAAAAAAACATGTTCAAAATCCGCAGTAACGACGCAAGAACGTTCTAGCGTCTATATTGCTGATTTTAAACAGGTTTTAGTGAAGGTTCCCTTACCTAAACTTTTCTTTCTATATCCGGTTGTTTGGCTGACACTTTCATCACTGTCACTGTCAGCAAAATGAACTTGATGTCCCATGTCAGTTTCTTCGTTAATATTATTCTCATCGTCAACAGAGTGTTCTGCTTCTTCCTCATCATGTTCCTTATCTTCACTGGATTGGTCCTCATCTTCTTCTTCTTGCTCAACATCAACATTTTCGTCTTCTTCTTCACCAACTTCATGATTAACATGTTCTACTTCCGCTTCATCATCAATATGTTGTTCTTCTTGATGTTCTTCATCAACTGTATCATCACCTGAAGTGAACAATTATGTGGTAATTTTTCATTCACAACGAGTTAGGAAAACAATATAGAACAGATTATTTTAAATGAACGCATTGAATATTAAGTGATCAGTTGATTCGTCCGACGTCAAAATAAGAGTAATAATGGCTATGAAGGACTTTGTAGCCTAAAGCTAAGTTCAATATTCACTCTTCCCCATTGATTCTCTTATCTCAATCACAGTTGGTTACTTCTACGGAAGACACCAATTAAATTCAAGATCGTTGACATGTGGTAATTAATGGTTAACACACTACAGTCATCGATCTTGCTATTGATTGGTTACTTCTACGAAAGAAACAAATCAATTTCAAGTTCATTGACAATACGATATTCACCTGGCAGATGTTGATCACTTCCAAACGTTATATTATCTTGAGATATATTTTCAATGTTTTGCTAAAAAAGAAGTACATGATTTTGTAGGAATGTTAAATTTCGTCAAGATGACTGTTTCTTAAGTGAATTCATTCGCACGAATTCTAAATAAAGATATTGTTAAAAGTGACGTCACCTGTTAGGTGACTTCGCTTTTAACCAATGTAATGGCTCCACTTAGATTTCGCGCGAATGAATTCGCCTAGTGGAGATCTGCCTTTATTCATAATGCATGATGTGTGACATCCATTTCTACCAATGAAATGTCTTCTATCGATTTTCACGCAGACTTTTCTGCCTAATGAAAATCAAATTTTACAAAGAAATCTACTGTTCACTCAAACTATTGATATCAGATTATCTTCAAGGACTTCACAGTCAGCAGCAAAAACCCTAGAACAACGTCGAACGATGTTGTTCTAACATCTTTACTGTAGACTTTGAACAGGTCTTTGCGCACTGGGTATGGTCTCTTATGGATTATTGGTGTCACCTTCAGTAGACAATGCAATGGCCACCTTGTCCCACAGAGCAGTTCTATTCTGAGCCTTTTGTTTATATCACTAACTCGAGTCTGGGCTGTTTTAGAAAGGTTTCTATTATTATATTGATTTGAGCTTGGGTTTCTTACACAAAAATGGTAAAATTCATTATCTTATTGAAGAAAACTTTAAGCTATAACGTTTCAACTTTTCAAAGTAAAAAATAGGTGGTTCTTACCATTAAAACATCTCTTTGCTGTTTGAGATCAAGCACTTCTTTCTAAAAAAACAACATGCACGCAAGGTCAACGAAAACAAATAAAATCATTATTTTTATTATAAAAATCAATGTTGTATTGCAGCCTACCATTCTTATGTTCAGCATAGAACATTTAGTACCTAGTCCCTTTTATTTGCTTCTTTCTAAGGACTGTCTTGTAGTCAGAACTACATGTTGTCTTAATGCAAAGACCACTACAAAATAATTTCAAGCCAAAACAACTTTTTAAAAGACTAGCTAAACAAAAATTAAATTTGACTAAATTCAATAAAGATGAAACTGTAAAAACCTTAAAATGGATTGGTTTATTCTTTATGGACAAACCAATCAATTGGAAGATTGTTGACTCAGTACTCTTTTCCGTAAATTGTTTTTGAGACGGTACTTACCTCAGCAGCAAATCTCATTTCCATTTCCAGTTTTAGCTTACACTTTACTGATAACATCTAAATGAAAAGATGGAACATGAAAACTTGATTCGTCCTTTACAGCTGAGAAACTGATAAATTACATTATCCCTGACAATGAGTTACATGTTATTCCAATTGGGATTACTGTTTTAGAATTATTCTTCCTCCTGATTTGAAAAAAATGGAATAGAGTAAACTCCTGCTAAGTAGTACTGATAAGGGGATTCTATAAGTAATTATCGCTTTTAGTCAATATTCGACTTAATATGCCTCAAAGAAGAAAATAAAAATAAAAAAGTAGTTTACCACATTTCAGCGGTTTCAATTCATACAACTCACACTTATTCAAATGTTTAGAAACATTTGAATGTTTTTAAAAATTGTGATCATCATTCCTTAACCCTATTCAGGACAGGCTTTTTTGAACATTTCGGGGTCAGGGACTAATAGTATAAGGATGAAACTTGGCAGGCTAATAGTGTATCCTGAAAGAAACAAAATGGTGGCAATTTTCCTTGCTGACGTCAGCATTTTTCTGATTAAAAGAGTTCCAGATAACATTTTACCATTCTGTTTTCAGCTTTAGACAGGTACTTTGTTGTTTATTAACAATACCATTGCAAAATACTAAAATTATGGTCGGATAATTCGCAAAAAATCCGATTTTCATAATTTCGGAAAAATCAGGTAAACAGGGTTAGTTATGTGCCCAAAACTTTCAAAAACATTTGTTTTGTGATTATATGTATTCTGACTAAGTTTCATATTATAAGTATTAACCAAACATAAGTTATTGCAAAATATGTTTTTGGCAATTTATATAGGATTTCCCCATGTAGAAATAGGTGGTCTCAGGTTATGACCCATATTTTTTTATCCTTTTTCCTTTTTAGTAATGAAGCTGAACATTTCACTCTCCCCCCGGCCTAAATAAGGTTAAGAGATTTAAACAGATGTATAAGATAAAATTCTTGGTCTAACTGGCTAAAATATATAAAACTTTTCAAAATGGCCACTGACAGTCAACAATTTTTTTTATGACGATGATGAGTGACTACTTATCTACTGGTGATATTATCTCTTAAGGTTTCGAGTTTCCACAAATCCTGTCTTTAGTTTAGTTTTAGGGACCATCTCTAAAGTTTGTGCAAACATATTATTTTGCTATACTTAAAGAACATAGATATGATCAATTAATTCAACAACACCGTAACTGCAAGTAAGATTAGTACGTCAATGTATGGATGGATTTCTCACCTCAGTTTCAAGTACTTCAATTCTTTTATCTTTTTCACTTATTTCAACTTCTAATTGATGTTGATCTTCTTCAATCTAAAAAACAATATTATATAAAAAGAATTAAAGGAGCATTCTTCCATGTTTATTTACATCTGATAAGAAGATCAAATTCAATATGCTCAACACAAAGCAGTGTTTGCAATAAGAGTAAATAACCACTGTGGAGGAGGGATTTTGGAGCATTGCTCAGGCTTGCTAGCCTGAAACTATGCTCAAAAATGGTTCTTCTACAGTGATTATTTGCTCTTATTTCAAACGCTGCAAATTTTATCTGAAATTCTCCCTATACGAGAAAAAAATATACTCATGAAAGAAATGCAGTTATGAGAGGATTTTCTTATTCAACCAGTAACAAGTGGGTATCCTCTATATCAACATATTCAATACACATCATCTAGATGGAGATAGTTAGAAAATTACCTTCATGTGTAATTGATCTTCTGTTGCACTCATTTCACTGATTGTATCACTACTAACATCAAAACCCTGAACAAACAAGTACATAAATAAATAATCAGCTCTCATATACTGAGAACAGCAGTAGCTACACTTCTCTGTACATTTAATTTATAAGATGCTCCCTCAGCTCATGTGGATAGATTGCATGAATACCGGCATATATATATCTATGCGACAATGAAGTCCATTTACAATTATCGAGAACTCCTATAACTCTATTTCACCTGGCATTATTTTTCATATAAACTGAAATTTAAAATTTAAAATTTAGTTAAAATAATTTATTAATTCATCATTCATCTTTTGCTAGCCTCGAAATCAGGTTTTGACCTGAAGGAAACCAACCACCCTCTAGCAATACTGAGATTTAACAAACTCATGTTTAGATTATGTCTAAGCCGAGAAAAGTTTGTAGAGCCTTGACCTAGGCCTGGTCATTCACTGTTCTCTTCAAATTCTCTAAGTCTGCAATAGAAGAATATATGAAAAATGGGTTTTTAATGTGATCTCAATTTCAGATCAACAGTATTTTGAACATCGGCTTCCAGACTTCAAATAGCAGAAACGATTTGAAGAGTTGTATTAATATTTAATATTTTAACTTTGGGAATCTTTTAGAAAATGAAAATTCATGTTTATCATGCTTACAAAGAAATTCCAAAAGTGAGCTCAGAGACCATCAGTCAACAAATATGAATAAACTAACATTAGAATATAGACATTATTGATAGACCTAGATATTATTGATGTTTTGACAGAAATCATTTTGTTCACAATACCAAGAGACGTTCCTGGAAAGTTCATATTTTATATAAATGAAACATATAGTTACTCACTCACTGTCAAGGTTATAAATATTTTACATACCATTAGCGATTCAATAATAGATGATGTAAAGCTATTGTCCTCAAATTTTCCCTAAAACCAGTAAACAGGATTAAAATACAAATACATAAAACGAGGAGTCGCTCATTTTGAGAAACTATCTTTATTGAAATAATACAGTGACATTAAATCGAGCCCATTAATTAAAACAAGTCCATTATTCAAAGCAAAAATTGACCTTTTAACAATGACCGTATGAAATGTGATGTTAATTCCTAGAAGCATTCCTTTGTAATTCCAGTTTCGGCAAATTATCTACTACACAAATAATACTTCAAATAATCAGTAATTACAATTCCATAACGAAGAAGCTCGTTATTTACAAATTCATTGATATAACATGGTAACAAGTACCCAATTAAATACAAGATAATACACATAGTACTCTTCTCCACAAGCATTAATATGAAGATATTCTCCTCCATATAGCCTCTTTATATAAGTTATAAATAATATTTACCATTGATTGTCTTTTTACAGAAGATCCAGAATGATGCTGAAAAGATAGATGCAAAAAATAGAGGTAACTGCTTTAATGCAAATAAGTTTATAATATTAAATTAAAGATCATACACAGAAGAAATGGAAAATCAACAGTGTGCGATTATTTGTTTTAGTTTTGAAAATAATGTGGAAGTATATCACAATTTAATATGGGCTGGCATCCAAAAGGAATATTTCAATAATTTATAGTTTAAATAAATCATCTAATTTAATGTTCTATTTCTGAGTTTGGTACAATCACATGGTAGAGTTTCATGCAATCTTTCATAAATAGTTCAAAATTATGTAAATACAATTAGAATTCAATGATGTTACTGTGTCATCATCTGAAATCTATGAACTATAAACATGACAAAATTTTAAGCATAGTTTCATGATTTGTAACTTGAACCTATGCTCAAAAATTATACTTCCTCAGTGATTATGTGCTCTTATTTCAAACACTGGTGGTCAAAATAAAAGCAAACATTGATTGTGGGTGAGGGATCTTAAGAACAGCTTTAGTGGTTATTTGCTATTATTTTGACCCCTGTATGGCAAAAGACTACTTACTCTTTGAACTTTTTCAGATGAAAAGACATCACCCTATAAAGGAATTCTAAACATTTTACAATCTCACCACAATAATGTTTATACGTAAATCTCCAAAATCAGAAATAAACTTGTTGTAAATAGTTTTTGAGGTGCAAAATGTTTAAATATTCATGTTTTATTTACAGATACATGATGCGCAAAATATCATTTATAAAGTTTCTTATTCCCCTGTAAAACGGTTAAAACAAACACTATATTTACCATTGTAAAATAGTTGAAACAAACCCTATATTTACCATTGTATAAGGTGAAACACACACTATATTTACTATTGTATACGTGAAAGATCTTACCATTGCCTTAATTGTAGAAATATTTGTGATTTTCCTGAAAATTTGCAGGATTAAATGTTCACAAGAAAACAACTTATCTTGCCAATTCGCAAATTTAATCAAATGTGAAGTTGTTTTTTTCTCAATTCATGCTATATATTATTCTCTCTTTAAATTCTCAAAATTAAATATTTGAGAATTATATTTGTGATTTTCACCTTTGTGGTATAAAAATATACTAATAATTGAACATACAAGATTTGGAGAGGAAACGTACAAAACTTACATTCAAATGGACTCCATTCTCCACAATTGTTCCATCAGGAGTTTGTGGAGTTTGTGGTTTATTCTCTTTATTTGAGTCAGCTTCGATTGAATCTATAAACATTATAAGTGTATTCTGACTTGAATATAAATATTTGCAACAAACACGTTATTGTTTTTAGTTTTTACAGAATATAAAAATGCAATCTAAATGTCGTAAGCTTTGGCTAATCAAGTCAATACAATGCACAAATTAAGAACAAACAATCACTGAGGTGTGATCTTGGATTTTGTGTTATTTTATACACTGCAATATATAATCCACTGCAATGTATAATGGATTAAATGGAATGTTCATGTTACGTTAATTTCTTTTTTTGGCTTTCGTGGCAAATTTTTTCGTCTCAGGAATTAACCTTTATGGTTGGAAATGACCTTAAAACATTTGATAATAGCCCACCTTGGCATTACTGTAGAATCTATGCAAGTGTACACACCATTAGAAACTTTCCATAGTAAAATATTAGTACCTGATCCATCCATCATATCCATATCAACTATACCAGAGTCTATGCGGCTTCGTAATACATCAACGATTTCAGAATGTCCTGCTTCTGATGCTATTATTTCGACTAAACGAAAATGACTTCATCTACTTTCTTAGCTTAAAAACTGAGTGGGTCATTATGTATAAGTGAGTGTTCACAAATATAACTCTGATAAAGGATGTTCAGATTGCAATAATTAATGCTTTTAAAAAGTATGCATGGGTAACCATTATACATAGATACATTCAATATTGATTACATATATGGATATATGTATACACAGTGAGAGATTGCCCTGGAAATACAGTCCGTAGCAGTCCTGTTTCTAACTGTAGTAGCCTAAATAGTGAGATCAAGTGAGTGAAATAGTTTGTGTTTTCTGTCTATCATTAGATGATCTTGGAAAACATGTGCCTTCCTTCCATATCAGTGGTATGAAAAGTTAATACTTACGAGATTTTCCATCTGTATCTTTAACATTAACGTCAGCTCCTTTTGACAAGAGTAAAGCAGCTACTTGCGACATTCCTTGTATACAAGCTAACATTAGTGGTGTCCTAAAATAATGATTTAGGGTAATACATGAAAATAAATTTTCCAAGAACTAAATGGTAAGGATTATTTCTTGCAAAAATCTAATAAACCTTGAAAAGATCTGTTCACTAGGAAATGGCTACATTACTACAAAATGTTTGTTTCATCTTTAGAGAGTCATTATTGTCATGGTAAAAAGTTCTGATAATAAATTGGTGACTGCTATTTTGTAATAATATTATTATAATTCACTTCCTTGATGCACATGTGGGGTTGAAATAGACACAAGACACCATCCAGTCTAACAATTATCATATATTTAATCGCATACCAACCTTTCTTTATTATCTCTAGCATTCAACTTAACCTCATGCAATATCAACATTGTTGCTATTTTTTCATGGCCTTCTGTTACCGCCTGTAATAATGGCGTTCTAAGTTCATTATCTTGAGTTTCTAAAGGACTATTGTTATCTAATAAAAGTTTTACGCATCCTGCATCTCCACTTTTCACAGCATAATGTAATGCTGACATATTATTGTTGTCTTTAGTATCCAAACTATTGTTACTATAATCGAGAATCTTCTTTAGCATTATCGTATCTCCGTTTGATGATGCAATATGGTAAGTAGTACGTCCTAAAAGTAAAATTGAGAGAATTCAGAGTATAGTAAAACTTTGCAAGACTAAAAATAACTGCCACAAATCACATTTGATGGAGTGTGTTAGAGTATACTCTAAAACACTCTTCCACAGGTTATATCTGACAGCTATTTCCACGCTTGCATTGATGAAGTTAATTGTATGATATTCTTGCAAATAACTTTTATGTTTAGAAGCAATTCTCTAGCCGCACTATTTGTATGGTAGATTTGTGGACGTGAAGTTATTATTGATCTGAATTATGAACCAGTGCCGTGGCACATACTAGGACAGGAGGAGCAGTTTCTCAGCCCCCCTCCCAGATTTTTGCGGATATAAATTCTTAAAAATACTCTAAAATTATGTCTTACTCGACCTTTCGGAGTTGAATTTATTTTATGTTGTTTATAGCTGCTTAACCAATTTAGGTGTAAAATCACAAAATGTCCTGATGCTTCACCCCCTGGAACTCCATTTGGGACCATTAGCTGAAAGCCTATGCCCTAACCCTAACCCTAACCCCATACAGCCCTGTATACATAAATGCATAATGGTGATAAACTAGGCTGCATTATAAAAGTAGAGATGTTACGGTCTGTCTCAAAAATAAACTTTACATAGAAGAGATGTGAGTTAACAATAATTGAAATGGATTGATTCGTACCTAAGAAGCCAATTCATTGCAAGCATGTTGTCATAACACATTCCTACATTTTGAGATGGTCTCTTGGCGTAGACCAACAAGTACAACAACAACAAGAACCCTCTGTGTTGTATATAGATTCGCCTATTGTATTTGTAACACTTAAAAATATTGAAGTATAGTAGTATTTTTAAATTTGAGGCTATGATCAAAAATTACTCCCCCACAGTGATTATAATGGCTCTTAATTTGACCACTTTGACTAGAGTAAAGAAATCTCAAACCTTGTCCATCTGTGGTTGAAAGATCTGGATTCTCAGATAAAAAACAATCTACACATTCCATCATACTTCTCTTTACAGCGATATGCATTCTAGAATAATCAAGATAGTAAAGCTAATTTAGAGGATTGGATCCGAGCAGATTAACTAACAATAATAATAATAATAATAATAATAATAACAAAACATTCTCAACACAAATTACAAGAATAGTATAGTATGCAGTAATAGACCTTTGCTTATGTTGTTCGGTGCATACACATTTTTAGACTTTCAGGATGAGTCTCACTTGTTTCTCAGTCCGCAAAAACATAAACAAAATTCAGTCAGCTTCATTGATTGCTTCTGTTTTCATTGGCACTATACAAAAACACTCCTCTATATGATAATTACATTCATGCTTGCTTATACCAGTACTGGAAATAAGAACAAATAATTACTGTGGAAGAGTGAGAGTAGCCTGCCGATATTTTTGTTCTTATTTTGAATATTGCCATAATTAGAATTATACTTACGCAGTCTGTCCATCTCGACTCAATTTCACAGGTGAAACACCTTTCTTCCTTAATGTTTCCCTGATAAATAATAAAATTACACATTGAGAGTAGTGCCAGTACAAAGGACCATTACATTTCTTGTAAAGTACCTGATGGCAAATCTGTATTGACTTTGGAATGGAGATGCAATACCTTATATCACTTACTAACAATTAATAATAAATTTTAGTGATAAAGCAAAACTTGTACAAATAATTCATAAGTTTAAATAAATTGCCAAATCTGATTTTGAGCTGGGAAAACATGAGTTTCTTATTGACTTTGGAAGCACAGCGCACAAAACAATATCAGAGATTATAGCAGTTCAAACAAAGACATCGAAATACCACAATACAGTGGCCAAACTAAGAGCAAATAATCACCGTGGGGGAGCAATTTTTGAGCATAGCTTTAAAGCCTGAAGCTATGCTGAAAAATCTATCCTCCGCAGTGATTATTTACTATTATTTCAACCACTGGAGTATTAGCTACAGTACAATGAAGAGTGTTAAGATAAGACAAATTTCAAATGTTTTTTTCTGTTTTCATAGCGTTATTTAGGTTAGTTAGGCCACTGAAATAGAAAATGGACTTACTTTAACTTTGGTATATCTGATTTATAAAGACTGTCAAGAAGGCGATCGTCATATTTGGACCACTCCTCCTAATATTAAAAAAGAATACAGTTTAAAAGCACACTAGGTGAAAAACTTCGTGCAAAAGTCAAAAAAAAAGACACACAATGTGTGATATCAATTTCTACCAATGGACTTTATTTTGACTTTCACACAAATCGTTTTGAATCGTAGAAATCTACTGTTATACCAGATGGATTATATATCTAAATTAGATTTGTCAGTGTAGAAATAGAAAGTATACAGAGAAGAGTACTGAGTCAACAGACTTGCAATAGAATGATTTATTTGTAATAAAGAAACCAATCAATTGCAAGAATATTGATATAACCTCTCTCTGTGTAATTTCATTTTTTTTCTGAATTTGGGCAAACTCTAGTTTGTTTATGTGGACCAAAATAGTTGCTTTTGAGATGAAATTTTGTGATGTCGTTTCCAGGGGAAGAGTGCTGAATCAACGATCTTACAAACTTACAATCTTCATTCATAAGAAACCTATCAATTGCAAGCTTGTTGACTTAACACTCTTCAATTGAGATTAATTTTTCTCAAATTTATTGATTTTGACTTTTTTAAAGCTGCTAGAATTTCAGCTTTTTGAAACAAATTTTAGAGATGGTTCCTAAAGAAAAGTGTCAACTAACCAAACCTTTCTACTAAAAGAATTATTAAATAATTAATGTGGTTGCAACTATGCAATCTATAAATTAACTCTGGTAAATTTTCATAGGAATGTCATTGCAGGATCTATCTGTGATGATATTTCATTTTATAAGGTTGATGTTTATATTAGAAATTATATTTAAAATAGAAACATACACTGTAGAAGGTTTGTCCTATATAAATGTACTGTTAATCCAATTCGAAAAAGATATATTTATACACAAAAGTTTTTTCTTCTAAATTGGTTTACATGCTGGTATGTTGGCATTTGTTTCAATTTATAAGTCAATCATCAGTCTAGTATATCTTTATATTCATAATTATAAGTTTGCTGATACATTTAATGATAGTCTGTAAGGAGCCATCTCCAAAATTCATTTCAAAAAGCAGATATTTTAACAACTTTAAAGAAGTGAAAATCAAGAAGAAGAGTTTTAAGTCAACGAGCTTGAAATTGATTGGTTTCATCGGTATGAAGAAACCAATCAATTGCAAGATCGTTGATTTAGCACTGCTCCCCTGGGAGCGAATTTTGGAGATGGTCCCTAAAGAGACATAGGTAGATCGTCGGTATTCAAAATAAGAGCCTAAAGCAATGCTCAAAAACCGTTCCTCCGCAGTGATTATTCACTCTTATAAATGAAATATGAGCAAAATTCAATAAATGAAAATAATGAGTGTTATTTGAACAAGGTCGTAATCCAAATTGCTTATTAGAGGGAGGCATTTTTATAAAGGGAGCATTTATTAGAGGATTTATGGTATTTATAGTTACCATTCCTTTCTTTCTTGAGTCTAGGCAATTATGATTTGTAAAGATTAACATGTCAATCATTTTCAATTTATAATGTAATCTCTAGTGGTTCAAACAAGAGTAAATAATCACTGTGGAGGAGAAATATTTGAACATAGTTTCAGGTTTTGTCAAAAATCTCTTCGCCACAGTGATTATTTGCTCTTATTATGACGATTGATATCATACTTACCAACTGTTCAGATATGCTACTCCTACTATCATCCTCAGATGAGAATGAAACATTAGTTTTCTTCTTACGCTTTGACAAACGTAGCATACCTCGTTGCAACATAATTGTTTTTTCAATTTATCATTATTTTACTTCAGTTCAATATTAATAATAATAATCTTAAATCATTAATAATTTTTGATTCTTACTCAATCCATTAATCCCAAAGAGGAACAAAAACTCATTAAAATGTTTTCATATTAAAATGTATGAAAACGGGATTACAGTTGAGCTATATTGCAGATTAAAAATGAGCATAAAAACATAAAAACATGTTGTTTAAGAGAAAATAATCACTGTGGAGTAGTGATATTTGAGCATAACTTCAGGCTTTGTAGTCTAAAGATATGCTAAAAATATCTCCTCCACAGTGATTATTTACTCTTATTTCGATCACTATTGTATCACAAGTAATCAGATCGTAATTCTTGTTAATTACTTGTCAGACAATAACAATGGAGTTTATAATCAACATTAATGACAACAATGGAGTTTGAAATGAACATGAAAAACTTTAAACTCATGTGATATATGACACATACACAAAATAAATAAGACAAGCAGTTTGCAAAATTTGAATGACACACATAAAATACATGACGTATGTAGAGTTATGTACACAACCAACATAACTCAAGTATAATTTTATCAGAGTTAAATTAACTGCCAATCATCATTTTTTTTCAGAACATTTTTAGCTAATATATACTGACAAATCTCCTCCACAGTGATGCCCAGCATATAATTAGTGCTAAAAATTAGAGTAAATACTGTGGAGGAGGGAGTTTTGAGCATAGCTGCAGACTAAAAAGCCTGAAGCAATGCTCAAAGATAACTCCCCTACATTGATTAGTTTATCTTTTTTCACGCACTGCACAGCCTGCTGAACTTAAATGAAACCTAATAATAATAGTTTTGCATAATTGACAAAACTTGAATGTAGTCTTACAATAACCGTTTACACAATCAACCTTACATTCTAGTCACATGTGGAGGAGTGTTTTCAGCTTGACAGCAGAAACTGAACTCAAAAAACACTCCTTCACAGGTGATGACTAGCAGTTATTTTGAGGCCTGTAGCAAAGTATTATGTTTGAAACAATTTCAATTGAACTATAGTTGGTTGATTATAAAAACTTAACTAATCAGTTTACTCTACACAAACTTTACTGATCAATTTACTACAAAATCTTAAGGAGAATTTTACATACAGAAGGTATGACAATCCCAAATCACATTGTACGTAAATATTTTTGTAATGGCTTACAACTAAAAAAATGTATCTTCATTTTTCCTTACCAAAGAAAAATAAAAGGTTGTTAAATAGTTAAATAGGATTGATTACGATTTGGTTCGTAATTTTCCCATTTTGTTGTTCAAAAGTTGTGTGATGTAGAGCAATAGCTTGTACTCCTGCTGTGAAGACTGATATAATTATGCTTGAAGAATAGAACATAAATGGTACTATTTATTATCATAAGTATAAGCCTTGCAATGACGTTGGGCATCACTTGTGGATGAGTGTTTTGTGGCTGGAAAACAATACTTATCAAACACTCTTCCAGATGTTTGACAATAATATTCAGGTTTGTGTAAAAACTCCATACATAGTATAATATTATTTCCCTTTTAACACTATTAACCCAGAAAGTGCCGCGACATGTTCATTTGGTGATAACTTTTTTTGTATTAATGGTATGGTATGAAATTTTGTGACTTTTCCTAACTTTTATTAAGGATTAGAGTTGTGAAATGTATTTTTTTATATTTTTGTTATTTTTCCAGGGGTAACTTAATTCTGAACAGGGAGTAATTCTTTTGAAAATACAAAATTTTATTAAAACAGTCTCTGTTGTTTTCAATAGGTAAATATTATTTGTAGAAAGAATAAATGAAATAAATGAAATATTTGAAAAATACAGACCAGATTTCATATTTTACAGACCAGATAGTACATTTTACAGACTGCAAATCTATTTTTTCATGAGTGTTTGTATTGAGCTGTTTTGTAAGTGTACCAAGTTTCATGTCATAAGCATTAGTGGTTCAGAAATAGAATGCAGTGGGCACTTTGTTCCGTCATACACAGGCCAAAAAATGGTTTTAATAGGGTTGAGTGAGTGTTAAACCTTGGGCAATCTGGTGCTATTATATTATGCAATAATATCTGAATTGTTTTATGTATCTGTATCTGTAGCAAGGTCAATGTTCCATTTTGTAACTTGATTTTAGAACAAAAACAATGCATATTGTGTACCTGGTTATCAATTTAGTCAAATCAGGAATAATGCATAGAGGTACAATCCTCGCCTTCTTGCCTTACAATGCCAAAATCATGATGCCTAAACGTTTTCACAGGTACCAAGAAAAATAATTAACATGAGGTGAAATTTAAATGGAAAGAATTCCCAAAAGATAAATTTAGAAAAAAATGCTAAAAATTCTGAACAAGAAAAATTTGATCACATGTAATCACATGTTTTGCGTGTACAAATTATGTATTGATCTTATAAGAGCACAAATGTAAACAATTGTTTAAATATTTAGTAAACTTGCCCTGTGTAGATTTATAAATAGAAGAAAAAAATAAATAAATAAATAAATAAACAAATACAATAATGAGTTAGATAATATTTTACAATATGAAATAGAGCTACATCTATCGATTGATTGATCAATGGTCGATAAGAATAAAAGTAATTACTGTGGGGGAGGAATTGAGCATTCAAAATTCACTCCTCCACAGATATTATGATTGATTAATTCTTTCAAAGTATCCAATTATTTACAAGAATATGCTGTAATACTCTCCTCCGTGTATACTACTAGTTCTTATTTTTCTTCTAATAAGAAAACCGTAAAATATAACTGCTAACAATAACACTAAAACACAAAATCCAATAAACAATTCAAAAACCAAAAGATATCTTTAATACGCTGATTGTAGTCTCGTTGGTTTTGTTATGTCTAGTAATTGCAAAGTTTTAACAATATATAAACAACTCTACTTCTTGAAGTAAGAGCACAACTAATCACTGCGAAAGAATGAAGCCATAAGAATCTCTTCTCCACAGTGATTATGCGCTCTTATTTCAAGCACTCTATTATATCTCACTGAGCAAAACCTCGTTCAAAGTCAGCAGTAAAGATGCTAAAGCAGCATCTTACAATGTTATTCTAGTGTCTTGTGGACTTTGAATAACTTTTTGTCCAATGGTAGAAACAGGAGCAGATGATTAAGATCAGTTAACAATGCTTATAGTGATGTCATGTAAGTGACAAACAAATTCCAATAACACGATCCAACAAAAACAGAATAACAAACCATATTGAAAAGAAAGATAAACATCAAACTAATGTAAACAGTCAACAACATTTTATTATAAAATAATTTATATCAACCTCCTCAATGCAAGCAAATAAAAGAAATGAAAATTGACTTAATTAGTAACTATGGTAACACTTAACAGGAATAAAACTGATTACATTATGTTAGTTAAGTTTTTATAGGTGGTAATAAAAAGCATGGGTCAAGGATAACGGAGATTAAATTAACGCAAGTGGAAATGGTCTTTGTTCATATAACAATACATTGTTGTTATTAATTAGAAAGTACCATCCTAATTAATTTTATCAGCTTGCTCATTCATTGACAAACACATGTTTAGAACTATAATCTACCCTTATTTAGTATTATGAGGAATAAAATAGATCATAGCTTCGTAGTGATACTTGGTTTTAGTTTTGAAGTGATTTGCAAGTATTTGCTTTGGTAAGGCATCTACAAAATTCTTTCCTAAGGGAAGAGTGCCGAATCAACAATCTTGCAATTGGTTGGTTTTTTCATACCGAAGAAACCAATCAATTGCAAGCTCGTTGACTTAACACTCTTCTTCAAAGATTAATTTTTCTCAAATTTGTTGATTTTGACTTCTTTATAAAGCTGCTAAAACAGGACTGGGGACGGGTTGGATTCTGCATCTTTCTCCCCCAAGGCTTTTTTTGATAACATTTTTAGTAACGCTATTCTCTGTAAATTTTGTATTTGAAATGATCTAATTAAATTTTAAAACAACAATAACCATAACAACAACAAATTAGTGCTGAAATATGAACAAATAATTATTACAGATGTGAGGTATTTACAGCCTGCATCTATGTCCAATAAGCACTCCTCCACAATGACTTGCTCACCACAAATAATAATTATGTCTATACTCTACTCATTCCACTGCATTTCCAAATATACATTTAATCTATCACAGGAATTTCATGTTAGATGATTACATGTTCTATATTAATTAATTTTTAACATGACACATAATATAAACAGTACATGAAAAGACGGAACTATTCCAGTTCTATACACCTATAGATTAGCAACCACATTAAAAACCAGCACTTATAATTGTACGGTACTTCTTCTCTATATACGGTTTCAACACAATACAAACATTTCAAGTGTTATGTTGTGATAACAGTACAAAAACTGAGTAGAAACTGTTGAGAAATCAGAACATTATTATTGTATATTTTGCTTAGGACACAGAAATAGCAAACAAGAAGTTAAAGTAATCATAAGAATAAATGAACTCATATACAAGCCTGATTATAACTGTCAGGCATAATTTGTGGAGGAGAGCTATTGGAGAATAGTTTTCAGCTTCAAAACTGAAAAGAAATACACGGGTTATGTCCAAGCCTGAATATAACTGTCGGACATAACCTGTGGAGGAGTGTTTTTGAGTGTAGTGTTCAACTTTTAAGCCAAACACTATATACTCGCAACATACTCCGCTCATTTATGAGCCATCAACTGACCGCATGCTAGCCTTGGGGCCAGTTAGAGCAATGACTTGCGCAACTCTAGCGGTAAGTTAACCATAGCGTTAGTGATGTCGGCAGAAATGAAGAACCGTTGAAATATATTGGTATGCCCTTAGGATGCAAAAACATCTGATTACTTACTACTTACTTACTTACTTACTAATGCAGTCTAATTATACTTTGTCCATTAGTAAAAACAGAGCAGGAAGAAACAGCATAATGTGGATGAATATTGTTTTGCCTAACCTGATGCTCCTCCATGGTATATCTTACTTTTAGTGCCAGTATTCCAAGAATACATACATAATGGATTGCCCTGCAGGTACATGACATTTCTTCAATGTATAAAATGATGTTGCTCTGACGTCATATCTTTTTTACATTTAAAAAACGTCACATGCCCATGGGGTGTACCATATTCTTATTTACTTAATGTTAAACGATAACATGTGGCTAGCAAAAAGACATCCTAAATAGTATTAAATTCCTATCAGTTTAAGTAAGAGTAACAAAAAAACATGGTAAAGAAATAATACAAAGAAAATATAAATTCCACCCTTGACATAATTTCAATCTTTTTTTATTTTTTATTTAATTGTTAAGTTTGATCATCATCAAGCATAAGTGTAATACATGAACATTCCTCACTTCTGTAAAGTTATGTTTGTCGGCACATCTTGTTTCAAAAATATTATTATTATGACTTTCTTTAAATAATCCATTGCTTTCAAGAGATACTTATCATCATCTTTAAAATATTTTCTACACCCAATATATCATAGATGCCTTAGCAATGAAGAGAGAGCTAAAAGATCAATTATTTGTTAACAGAAAGGAGAAATGCAAAGAGAAACAAAACACCATACTTGTTTGTTTGTTAATTGAATATCAAGTAACAACATGTTCCGACACTTAATTAAATTAAAAAAAAAGTACATCAATAAATAAATATATGATGACATCAAAAGAGTAGTAGAATCTCTCACCAAGAAGCAAGAAAATCAATTACAATGCTCTTGACAGGGTGTAATTCATTTTTTTAATAGTCACTCTTTGCAAGGCATCAGGGCCACTGCTTGGTAGAGAGCTACAACCTTGCAACATGATTTTATATTGTTATACTACTAACTAACCTAGAAATAACTGCCAGACAACATTTGTGGAGGAGTGTTTTTAGCATAGTTAATTATACCAATAAATGTTCCTTTAATTTTTCAAGATTATTATTATTACTACTCTTAAAGTCCATTACTTAGGTATATATCATTAGAAATATATTTTTCAAAGTTGGATCTAATACAACTTGCTTATTGTGATATGTCATGAAATATTACTAAGTTTGCATATCTAAAACAATTAAATCAAAATATATCAAAGTCAATTAGAACAAATTTCTACTGAATTTAAATATCTTTTTGTAAAAGAAGCCTCTCATAATGGTAAACTGTCACCAAGGTCTAGTAAGGTGAAACAACATCGATGATCGAAATAAGGATAAATAATCACTGTGGAGGAGTGATTTTTGTCTTATTTCAAGCAATACAAAGAATACATTACTATTTCCAACTTATATAGATGCATGTACTTCATAAACACCTGCTCACTCTAAAAATAACCACTGCACTAGCCGGTGAAACCATTCAATAATACCACTGCAACCGGTGAAAACATTCAATAATACCACAAAACATGAATCACGGAACATGAAACAAATCGATCATTAAATAAACATAATAACAAATCAATAAATTCAGAAGAAAACTTTTTCAATATTTTTATTCAACTTTCAAGATTTGATTTAATTTTCTTATTCAGGTTGAAATGGAATATAAAAATAAATAAATAAATACTAATCAAATCTCAAGTTACACCTGGTTGTCAATAAAACATAAAACAAAACAAACAATTCTTTAGTAAATGGTACTTAACAAAATTCTTTAACATCACATGAAAAAGCTAAAGTGTACATGAAAGTATGTTTTAAGCTAACATATCTCTATGACTTCATATGTTTATACGATACCATACTGTGATGTATATGTAATCAATTTTAATAATATTAAACTTTTCTATGGGACAGTACTTCCAAACTTAATTATCTACTGATTTTTTATTGTAGGATAGAACTTTTGATGGTTAAATCTTCAGATTGTCACATAATAAAATTCATTGAGATTCAATTAGCATGTGGACAAATGTATTGTTTGAAATAATTTGCCTTTACTATGGATACATTGATAAACCTTCAGGAATAAATGATAATGTTAATCATTTAACAAAAAAGTAATATAGGGATCAGTGGTCGAAACAAGAGAACATAAATCACTATGGAGGAGTGATTTTAAGAATATCTGCAGGCTTTGTAGCATGAAGCTATGCTCAAAAATCACTTCTCAATAGTGGTTATTGTTTGGGCCATCGAGTTATGTTTATAATCAGTATAACTTTGAAAGAAGTGTCTGCTGTGTCATTTCAAAGTATGTACAACATGTCATAAGCAAAACAAATGTCAGCTCCCCTCTTCAGTTTGTGAAGAACTCGCAATTAATTGGTTCCTCAGTTACAAAGAACTCACAATGGATTGGTTCTCAGTTACAAAGAAACCAAACAATTGTAAGATCAATGACGACTCAGCACTATTCTCCGTAAATTTATTTTTGAGATGGTCTCTTAGGGTTAACTGTATCCAAGCCTGAACATAACTGAAAGCACCCGCAGGAGTGTGATTAAGTAAAGTTTCCACTTTAAAACTGAAAACTATACTAAAAACACTCTTCCACAGGTGATGTCCCTAAATATATGCCTCAAATCTGGAACACAAATGATTCCCTTGAATATAAGCTTTCCTCCCATGGTAAGCTGAAGACTATACTTAAAAACTCTCTTCCCCAGGTGATATCTGGCAGTGATATTCAGGCGTGGTGTCTGCATTGTTTCGGTTCATTATCTTGTTAATAGAAGAATTGGCTATTAGAGATTACATGATAAGAGTTGTTCAGGAATATTAAAAATAATTTATTAAATAAGAGGTAAATTTTGTATTTTTTGTACGATAAATAATGAGCCAATAAGGTTTAAGATCTGCTGATGTTATAAACATTTTGACATGTTCAACATGACACTACGTCAATACAGCAAGGTATACTGGTGTTATCGTAAATACTGAATGTGTTATTTATCTTGTTTGGAGCCAGCTGCTAAAATGTTTTATAGGCAGCTAAATTTTTGTATTTTCTTAATTTCCAAATGGAAAACCGCATGAATAGAACATCTTCATTATTTTCAAGTCACACATCTGTTTATTCTAGCCTACAAAATTATTTTCAAATGTTTTAGTATTTTTATCATCAGATGATTTCAAACGGGGAAATAGCTGACACAGTAATATGCCGGCCTGGCATGTGGGAGAGATTTGGCTCAAAATGCTCTGAAAAAGCTCTCCTCCACAGTGATGACCAGCAGTTATTTTAACCTCTGTCATTCTTTCTCAAACATACAATACTTTTTCATTATTTCACAATTTGACCAATGTTAATATCAAAATCAATTACCTAAAAGATGTGGTAAAAACCTCCTATTTAAAACAAAGATGAGAAACAATTATAGACTGGTTAACACTCCCTAGTAACAAAAAATAAGAATTTTACTTAAAGTATATGGAAACCATATAATGTAATATTAAATAGGTTATAAAGTTGTAATCTACTCTGCATTTAAAGAAAAGAAAAATATATTAGAGTTTACAATTTAAACCGGAATTAAAAACATAAACAATATCGTTCAAATGCACAATTTGATGAAACAATAATTGTTTTATGACATCATTTACATTAATCTAGCTAATCATACCAAATAAGGGATCTCAGTGGAACGCAGAGTGCTGAATTAATGATCTTGAAATTGATTAGTTTCTTCGTATCGAAGAAACCAATCAATTGCAAGCTTGTTGACTTTATTATGATACCAAATAAGCCATCAAATAAAACAAAAACAAATACCTTGAAGTATCCGAGCGGGTGGATACAAACGACACAACAGACATTAAAATAAATATTGGACACCACCTGTGGAGAAGTGCTTTAGAGAGTGAAACTTTCAGCTTTGTAGCTGAATATCGTACTAAAAAAAAGCTTCTCCACAGGTGATGTCTGACAGTTATTAGGAGCCTACATAGAGACGGTGGAATATTATTGGAAATCCTAGGAAGAAGCAAAACCAAGACTGGAATTTTCCCATCAACTGTGGAAGATAACAACGATAGGCAAAACACACCTCCATAGGTGATGACTGATATTTTTAGACTTGAAAACAGAACCACACCATCGATACACAAATTTTCGATTCCTTACAAGTTTTACGCTAAAACCGGTGAAAAAACAAACAATAACAAATTATCCTGAAATTTTTTTGCCGTGGTTGAAATAAGAGCAAATAATTACTGTGAAGGAGTAATTTTTAAGCATAACCTCAGGCTACAAAGGATGAAGCTATCCTCATTCCTGCACAGTGATTATGTGCTGTTATTTCAACATCTAGCATGCTTAAGGTCAAATAGTTTGCGAAGATAAATGAACTGACTTACGATTGTGTGGACAGAAGTTAATGACGATGAGCTGCTCATACGAAACTTCCCTTTGAATTTCTTGATACTCATTCCGATTGAGAATCGATCTGCTAAAATAAAGAATTGGTGAGCCATTACGATGATAAAATGATACTGTAATGTCTGTAGTGAGGTATAAACGGTCTTAATAGTAAAGAAAATGTCTAACTTTTAAGTCTTATTACAGTTAGATAGGATGTGGTTGAAATCCTCTTATGAAGCGTTGACGTTCAAAAGTGGATAAGATCCGTTGTCTTTAGTACTCATAATGCTAATTTTAAGGAAAGTAGTCATCCAAAAACAGGCAGGCATACTAAATATGTAAAGGTAAAAACACCTTCTATCACACTCCATGTGAACCAATTTGTTACTAATTAAATCACACTCCATGTGAACCAAGTTATTACTAATTAAAGTAATTATTTGAAGAGGATTACGTGATACTAGGTGAGAATATAACCTCGATATAAACATGTGTCAATTTGTGATGACGTCAATACTGTCATAGTTTCATAAGACATTGACTAATTTCTTTTAATGTTGTAGAAAGTAAGAAAGTATAGACCACAGGATAAAAAAATGTTGATAATAAAAATAAAACACTTGGGAAAGGAAACTATGAAAACGGCTTCAAAAGAAACAAAATATTTATTATTTCGTCAGATTAGGTCACCATAAATAGAAAAAACAGGATAGCAATTTGTCAAGTTGTCTCACAGACAGTTAGAATATCAATGTTTGAATGGAGAGCATACAATCACTATGATTATGTGATATTTGTGGTATAACTTCACATAGATTCACTGTTTCCATTGACTGTATACCAGACTCAAATATATATTATTTGTATGAACTGGGGTTTGATGAATCATAATTTCTAGACATTCAACCCAATCACTAGATGTGCTTATAGAGGAAAAGTATGGAGATAAATAAGATCAAAAGACAAAGTTATCTATGGGCTTATATCCTTCTAATAGTAGCAGGTTATACAAAAACTAAGTAGATTTTAATAATGCCCATAAATAATATAGCCGGTTAAATTGCTAATCCATTTAACAGATTAGCAGGATCATACTGATCACTTTAGAAGAACTCTATAAAAGGATGTCACAAATTAACAGAGTTGTTCGCTGATTTGTAGAATATAGAGCTATCAGCACATTTTCAGTCAAGTAGGCATAATGTGAAAAACATCCATTTCACAGCGATAATCATCAGTTGTTTATATTCACTTAACAGA
The DNA here is from genome assembly GCA_032360805.1 of Neoturris breviconis. Classification (NCBI taxonomy): domain Eukaryota; kingdom Metazoa; phylum Cnidaria; class Hydrozoa; order Anthoathecata; family Pandeidae; genus Neoturris; species Neoturris breviconis. The sequence continues at coordinate 29,491 of JAULBZ010000434.1, forward strand.
CAGTGTTCGAAAAAAGAAAAAATAATCACACTGGGGGAGTGATTTGTGAGCATTGTTTCAGGCTAGAAAGCCTGAAGCAATGCTCAAAAATCCCTCTTCCACAGTGACTAGTTCCTCTTATTTTGAACACTGTAACATTCTTCAAAATGATCGTAACAAAAATAAATAAACCATCTCTCTCTCTCTGCAAAAGAAAATAAATGTTAAGTTGTAAGTAGAAGAATAAAACCTGCTGATTCATTTTCTATCATATTTTATTAAAAGATATTGATGAAGCCTTGCTGTATACATTAAAAACTGTTCCACCAATGGCAGCCATTTTCTTACCAGAGAAGTAAAATATTGTTAATAAATAATGCATGTGAAGTTTATCAGGAAACACAAGAAAGTGTTAGAAAAATAAGAGGAATTAATCACTGTGGAGGAGAGATTTTCAAACACAGCTTCAAGCTCTGTAGCCTATGCTATGCTCAAACATCACTCCTCCACAGTGATTAATTACTGTTAGTTCGAGCACTGAGGAAGTGTTAGAGAATCATAAATACTTAACAAATTTGTTACAAGTCAAAAGTTTAAGCATTAAAAATATTAAGCAGGATGTTTAATGTTAATGAAATGTTTATCAAGGGAAGAATCTACAGAGATTCAATGATCTCATAAGTTGATTGGTTTATTCATAACCAAGAAGCCAATCATAAGCAAGTTCTATGCTACAAATGAATAGACATTATTAATAGCACTTGTAAGAATTAATATAACTGTTGGATAATATCACCTGTGGCAGAGTTTCTTTCATAGTTTTCAGCAGCAAAATTATACTAAAAAAAATCTCTGTTCCAAGCCCGAAGCTATACTTAAAAAGCACTCGTTTTGAGCACTTGCAGTATTTAACTAACTTACCACTAGGCAGCCACGGTTTACTCCATCAATATTTTGTTCGTATTATCATTGAACCTACAGAAATGAAAATAAATAAAAATAATATTTTTACCTTCATTAGTGAACCTGTCTGATGAATGCATTACTTGTTTCTGATCGTTAACGCGTTTTAACTGATTTAATTAAAAATGGGTAAGAATGTATATCAAATCTATATCACTTCTGACTAATGATGCACAAGTTATCTTAATTATATGCAGGATATAATTAGCTTAACGAGCATTCTTTTAATTCATAGCTCCACGTCCAAGTGTGTCATAGTAACCACAATACTACCATACACTTAATTATGTCACTATGATGCTATAATATTATCATCAACAAAAAATGTTACTAAAAAACTTATTTTCGTAAGAATTAGCGAAGTATTCTGTCCTGTGCCAGAAAAAAACACATCTGTTATATAAAATCGATGCACTAAAATATTAATGGTCGAAATAAGTCAATGATCACTGTGGAGGAGTGATTTTTTAGCATAGCTTCATTTTCTCAAGCCTAAAGCAGAGCTCGAAAACCTCTCATACACAGTGATTATTTATTCTTATATCATGTATGCACAAAATAGCCTTCGGAAGATACTACATGTGTTTCAGATTACTGCAAAAGTATTGTATCCTCTAGATGAACTTCGCAGAAACACTACTAGTCATCAACATTATGTATTTTCAAGCCTGGATATGTCTAGTGGACATCACCTGTGGAGAAGCATTTATTGAGAACCCTATATTCAAAAAGCACTCCTCCACAGGTGATGTCCAGCAGTTACAGTCAGGCATGTTAGGCAAAATATAGGTCTTAAAATTAAATGAAAAGTACACTGTTTGTTAAACAAACAAAACAGTGTTAAATTAAAAAAAAAAGAAATTGCAAGGACGCAATGGCAATAACCTTTCACTCCTTTATTTGAACCTTCCACCTTCCACCTCTTTATTTAAAGGAACAATTCAAAATTGGAAGAAACCTCCCAGGTAGGACCTTTTTGGGGGGGGGGGGGGGGGGGGGGGGGGGGGGGGGGGGGGGGGGGGGGGGGGGGGGGGGGGGGGGGGGGGGG
>JAULBZ010000435.1:0-31439 GCA_032360805.1 Neoturris breviconis
GGGGTGATATGGTTAAACTAAAGTTATCTTGCGGCTTTTTAAATTGAAAAAAAACGCTGTTTACGCAAAAAAAAAAAATTGTAACTAGCGCAAGTTCAGTAACAACTAAAGTCTGACTACTTGAAGCTGAAAGTTTAGTAGGAAAGAGTAATTTTTTTCAGCGTGATTAATCCCTCCCCCTCCCCCCAATTTATTTCGCCAAAAGAGGAGCGAGGTTGGCGATGCACCATAATTCCCGCCATAATTCCCCGGCTGCAGGCAGATATGGCTTCAAGAAGAAGGCAAAGAATCGTACCGCGTGATGACGATTTCATCCAGGCAATTTTGAAGGCAGATCCTTCATACCTTGTCAAGAGATACATTGGAAAGGACATTGGTAAGCTTTTTTTTAATGCTAAAGGACTGTCGCCCCTATTCTGCCCCTATATATAGACGTCGCCCTAATGTGGAACACTGTAAAGGTTTTCTACGACTACGTCGAATTTCAGGAAACTGCTGGAGTGTCCACATCAGGACGACGTCCATATTAGGGCGACAGTTCTCTAGTTACAGGTTATAAGACACAAGACAGCCAGCAGGTCCGTTTTAAATGTAAAGAAAGAGCGCCCTAGCTAAAGCAGTTTGTATTCGCCAGACTAGCACACCACAGAACAGGAGGTGTTATTTTGTAGCTAGCTCTGAGCTAGGTATGTATTTATGTTTTATTCTGGAAATGTTAGCTAGAAGGACTGTCGACCCTATAATGGACGTTGACCAAAATGTGAACACTGCAATGAATGGTTAGCTGGTTAGCGGTTAGCTTCCAGCTAGCTACACAACTGTCTACCTACACCTGCGTTACGTTGAATTTCAAAAGTGAGCGAAGGAAGTAGCAAGGAAAGGAAACCACTGCAGTATCCATGTCAGGGTGACAACCATATCAGGGCAATACTGGACACCTCTATCTTGTCCGGTGTTTTCAGAACCAAACTGGCTTTTGTTTTTTTCCAGATCTGCTAGTTTGTCTATTTGTCTCCTCAATGACTTATACTTAGCCCAACCCTTTACCCCTAAATAAAAAAGAGCAAACCTCGATTGCCGGACACAAGATACTGCCAGACATTTAGACACTTGTATATAAATGACATGATTGAATTCTAGCTACAGTATTCCAAATGCACACTCCTCTGCAGAACAAACAAAAAACAGGCTGGACAAGACAAAAAGATGTGCACTTCATTTACAGATGTTTGGATGTTTTTTGTTTAATTTATGGGTTTTTAGCCCATTAAACAAAGTTTGGGTGGGCTATTGCTATCACTTGGCGGCAGCGTTATTGACCTGCTTTTCTTAAATCAGCTTCCTGAAGTGCTAGCATTTTCAAATTTGGTACCAGCATTCGTGGCGATATTCTAAAAGGTCTCGCCTAACATTTTTCGATTTCAAAATAAACCGAAAAGGCGTGGTTTCCCGTCCTAAAATTTGATCTAGCTAGGCAATATTATGAGACTGCTGGCCAATTTTTTTTTCTTTTAATTTCGGCAATTTGGGTCCGAGTATTGGTGAAAAAGGGATTTTTTTCAAAAGTGGAGGGAGACTGGATTTTTTTTTACATTAATCAAAGTTTTAATTTTTAGCCCACCAAACAAAGTTTGGATGGGCTATTGCTATCACTTTGCGGTAGCGGCGATGACGTCCCACTTTTCTTAATAACCATGTTCCCAAAGTGCTAATATTTTGAAATTTGGTACCAGCATTTCTGACGATATTCTAGAAAGACTCACTAAAAATGTTTCGATTTCGGCCACTTGGTCCTAAGTTTTAGGCAAAAAGGGTCCAAATTGAGTTTTCGGTCCAATATATTAAAAAGGCGTGGTATGGTCCTGGAATTTGATTATGACATTTTAGGCAATATTACGAGACCGCTGGCCATTTTTTTCAATTTTCTTAATTCGGAACCGAGTATTGGCAAAAAAGGAATTTTTTCAAAAGTGGAGACTAAAATTTTTTTTGAAAATTTGATTTACATTCACCAAAATGTTCAATTTATGATTTTTGTTGACTTAAATTTTTTTTTGAATTTTTCTTTACTGTTATGAGGATTTGACCATAATTTTTCTATGAGACTCAGACCATGGATCTTTTCGGCAACCAATTTGTATATTTGGGAAGCTGAAAATATTTGAGAAGTAACTTAACTTTTCTATGAGACTTTGACCATGAATCTCTTTTGGCAGACATTTTGTATTATGGGGATGCTCCCTCCAGAATTTTTTGAAATGGCAAGTGATCATTTTTTAAAAATAATTTTTAAAACTTCAAGAATCGGAGTCTCTATTTTGATTTTTGTTATCTATTTTTGTTATCTACTATATATAGTTTGTAAACCATTAACTTGAGTATTATTTTATTTTAGTAATATGATTTATTTTTATAGCAGTGTACCCCCAATGCAAATTAAAAATATAATGACAATACACAATTCAATACTTTAGAGGGAGATTTTTTTTAATAAAAGAATAAATTGTTTTAATGAATCTTCCATTTCATTATTCTTTATATTCTTTGTAAACCATTAACTTGAGTATTATTTTATTTTAGTAATATGATTTGTTTTTATAACAGTGTACTCCCAATGCAAATTAGAAATATAAGGACAATACACAATTCAATACTGTAGAGGGAGATTTTTTTAATAAAAGAATAAATTGTTTTAATGAATCTTCCATTTCATTATTCTTTATTTCACTTTAATTTTAATAACATATGATGACAGCCAATTATATATACTTATTTTAATAAGTTTAACTTTTAAGTTTAACTTTAAAAAGTAAATTTAAATTAAATGCATGGCTATTATGGCTATACATACATGCATATACAACAGTATGTATGATCAAAGCATATCATATACTCTTCATAATTGTCTGAGTAGCTATATTGTACCATGCATACCAAGTCTTAATAGCACAACTAATACTATCACCTAGTGTATTATTCTCTATTTTAATTTTACATAATGTAATGATGTATAATGTGTATGCAATTCATATCCACTGTGGAGAAGTGATTTATGAGTATTGCTTCAGGCTATGATATGAAGTTTCACTACTCTCCTCCACAGTGATTTGATATATCTTTACCTTTATAAAGGTGTTTCAATTGACTTGAAACTTAAACTAATGCCATGTAAAAGTTGGGTGTTTATCCTTGATTTGAAATTTCACTGCTCTCCTCTACATATGTGCCTTAGGTTTAATTTTCACTTGGTTTGGTGAGTTATTGTACTTTCAATACCGTACCTTTGATTATGGGTTTTCGTTTGTTTTATGGGTAGGCTCTGCAGAGGAGAGTGCTAAATGCACACGTTCATTTTTGGCAGAATATGCAAACCAAATCTTACCACTGGATTTCCATTAAGGTGCGCGATTTCCATTTTTTGATTAATTCCATTTCTTTTTCATAAAAGCAATCAATATAATTTTAGCGATAATGTCAATCACATGCCTGCATTTGATGGATGAAAACCTGGCTTTAAATAAATTTTTACTGCCTCGGTTAGCTATCATGAGTATGTATGTAACAATGTTTCAAATTTCAGGCTACGGAGTATTTACAACATGTGAAGTGGCAAAAGGTCAACAGTTATGTGAATACAAGGGATGCTTACTGAGTGATAAAGATGGTGAGAAAAGAGAAGAGGATGGGCAAGCAGGAAATTTCCTGTTTTTCTTTTCAAGCAAAGGAAAAAACTATTGGTAAGGAGTTAAGACCTCTTTTGAACATTTTGCTGCTTCTTTGAAGGTGTTGTATCTTAACTAAGGTAAAAGTTAATAATTATCATTATTAACTGGCAGCCATTTAGAGAGAACCATTACAGTATGGGAAATACAAGAATTTGATCAGCTTAAAATGCCTGACTACAGGCTTTGTACAGACTGGTATCAATTCTGTATTCTTAGCAACTATGATGGTAACTAAAACACGAAACAAAAACAAGTCATTTAACACTTACAGCATGAATCATAGATACAGTATAAAGTATGAATCCATTTCTACTTTCACTCTGAGTTTATATATATATATATATATATATATACATATGTGTATTTGTTCTTTACAGTATTGATGCAACAACATCCAACAATGTTTGTAAATTTGTGAATGATTCACCTATGAGACACTCAAATGCGGTTATGAGAGTAATTCACACAGAAGAAATACCCCACTTGGTTTTATATTCAACCAGGTACATACCACAACACGAAGAAATTCGTTATGATTATCAAGCTACTAATTTATGGTGGCGAAAGAATGTAAGTGTTAGTTTATGTATGAGATATCAAAGTCTGATAACTTTTTCCGTTTGAAGAGGTTCATGTTAGAGCATTTCTTTGGACACGGAATCTGATTCCGAACACTCTATGTGTCAAAATTTCAAGAATTCACAGAAGCTAAGACGGGGTTTCATTATATACTATTTGGGTTCCTTGAAGCACTGGCAGTATTTTCAATTCTGTGGAGAATATATAGCTTTCATATGTTACATGTTTTCCGTTACAGTAACTTTAGGTTCTGTTGTTTTGTTTTTATATTTTTATAATTGATGATTAAATAGTACACCCGTATAGCGATAGTATTACCTTCCTTTTTACTATATTACACATGCTTCTTTTCTGATATCAGCTAGGTGATCATGACAGGTCTTACATACATTATATTACCTTCCCTTTTACTATATTTCTTGCACGGGCTTCTTTTCTGATATCAGCTAGGTGATCATGACAGGTATTGCATACATTATATTACTTTCCCTTTTGCTATAACTATTTCTTACAAAGAGCTGCCCAAATTCATTTCCTGTATTAGCCTCTGTGTTGTTTACTGTATACCAGACAAAAATATGTCGCTCTTCACCATTTAGTGTTTTAATATAATATTTTAAAATGCAATCATATAGCTGCAAATGCTCTACAATTAAGAGTATGTTTTAATAAACATAAAATAAAGATGTTCGATGTTCAATTCACTTATAAGAAAACATTTGAACAAATGACTATAAAATATTATTGATGAGAAGAGTGATGTTTCACTCAGAAACATGATTTCTATCCAAATAAAGTTTCTGTATTTAAAACAGCATGGTTGGTTATGTTAAATAAGAGTTTCAAGTGCTCCGTAAAATATGTTCATGTTATGCTGTAACCTAGCCGACTTCATATAATATTGTTGCTGACTTAAGTAATTTTGAGTCGGATATCGCCGAAAGACGTTTTGATGCACGAATGGTACTGATTAGAATATTATTTTAGGCAAATCCGTGAACATTCATTCTTGCAAAAGTTTTTTAGTTGGTCCAACCATGAAAGTTTATTCAAGCGTTACCATAAGAGTGTTCAGAATCAGATTCCATGCCAAAAGAAATGTACCCTTAATCATTAATATGAACAGAGCTCAGTGCATGAGTTGTATAATATTCTGTATCATAAACTAATCATGGTCCTAGGGCACTTTTAATGACTACATTAGGTTTATTTATGCATCCTTGTAAATTAGTATTCCAAAGTGTTGGCATTTATGTCAGAAGTGGCACAAGTATGGTGGTTGTAGAAATCACTTCGGCAATACGTTGCTGATGCAAAAGTACTTTGGGTCGGCAATTGTTGATTGCTGACGCTAATTGACAGGGCTGTTTATGTGTAAAACCTATAGTACTAGGCCTTCGTAAATTTAGAAAACTTATAACAACCAAAAATAAAAAGTACCAGCTACCTAGCAACTGAAGAAATTCCATGCAGAACTAGTTTTAGCAATTGAAAACCCAATTGTTATCTCGCCAAATGAAATTTATCAAAATTTATTTTATAAATTCCACAAAAAGTTCTTCATGTAAGGGAATGTAGGTACATAATGATATTTAATATTATACTTATAAATCTTGTTTAGAAATTGTTGCAAAAGCCGTTAAGTTTAAACATATTAACTGAAGGTGTAAGTTGCTATTATTGTTATTTTAAAGGTCCATGCAGACTGATCCATTCTTTTCAGTGTGGTTTGGTTCTAAAATAAAATCAATTTGCAGACCATTCAAACCTGCTTCCTAGTCTACCTGATTTTTTCTTTTCGGAAATGGTTTAAAAAATATATAAATATTTGCCATGAACAAAAGCCCTGGTGTGCAGCCTATCACACGCAAACTACATATAGCTATTTTAGGCGTGCAATCTAAAATTTCAAACAATGTTTGTTTTTGTAGTATATGTCTAGCTCAACAATTACTGCTGTACACCATAAAACATACCTCCTCTTTCCACGTCTGCTCTTGTTACAGCCCATCTAGCTTAGTTTTCCCAAAGCCATTTAATAAATTTGTAGAACTTGATTAGAAAAACCGATTCTACTGTCAATATCAACCAAAAAACAACTATCTTCGTTCCAAGTTAGAAGAAAGTAAATATGCTTTAGTTTTATGCAAAGCCTTATGGGAATCAGTGGCAAAGACTTGTTCAAAGTATGCAGTAACGTCATTAAATCGTAGTTCAAGCATCTTTACTACAGACTAAGAACATGTTTTTCCTAAAATTTCAATTAAAGCTATATATAACACAGACCAACATCTGTCGGCCTATTATTAAGTATTTTAAATATTTTTCTTTCATTGATTTGCTTAAAAATGTTCCTAAAGTGAGCAAATATTAATGTACAGGTTTCCTGTAGAGATTAATCAATTTTTATATTGAATAAAACAGATTTGTATAAGTCTGCAAATTAATACATAGGAATACATGTGTTGAAGCATGGGCTTTACTTTCTAAGCAAAATTGTCAACAAAGAAGATTTTTCTTACTATCAACATTCAAGGGAAGTTGCTTATAAAATTTGTGATTATTTTCTTCTGCTTCGAAAAAGCACATAAGAAATTTACTTGAAGTTTATCGTTTATATTAGAACTTAAGTGCATACAAGATAATTTTACTAAGAGGATTATTTGTAGGCATACAGTATGAGGATGTTGGACTACTCAGAGCAAGTTTTGAGAATACAATACAAAGAAATGTTTGATAAAGACAGCGTAGATCACAGCAATAACACGGCAAAATTAAGATCGCTAATCAAACATTCTCCTGTAAATAGTAATATTTTTCTCTATTTTTTTCTTAAGTTAACCTATTTTTGTTGAATGTACTTTCTCCTACTATACTAATGATATTTTTAAAAGTTAAAACAATCGACGAGTGCGATGCTACAACCTTGCACTTGCGATGTACCGAACGCCTAAAACATTTTAGGCGTGTGTGGGGGCGGGTTTTTTACGGAAATGTTTGTATTCCTTCTATTGTGTGCACCCCTCCTATTTTCATGCCTTTAATCTTCAAGCACCTGATTCTTGTGCCCATTTTTCACCCATTTTAAGCTCTATTTACCCGTTTATTGTCCGTTTTCTGCCTTAAAGTGTGTGATTAAAGGATTAAAGTATGAATTTATCAAGAAATAGCCTTATTTGTAGGGTTAGGCCATGCATATTTTTAGTTCATAATCAATGTAAATATACTTGTGATTATTTGATTATTTGCTATGATAAAATGCTAAAATACTTCTTTGATTTTCTATTTTACCTTTCATATTGTGTTCAAAGCCCATCAATAAAAATGAGGTACTGTAGTATTAAACAAAAAATAGGAAATGAGATGACTATGGACAAATAATTAATTCTCTAAATGACCTTATAGTTGTAGATTATTGTATATGTCCCAATTTCTAATATTGTCTGGATTTGTGTATTGTTTTGTTCTGGTTTACATGAAATTCTCTCAGTTTGTCAAAGATGACAGATTTGCAAGTGGCTATATGCGCTTTAGCCTATGGGCATGTAATTCTTTTCTCATCTGAGGCATAAAATTAAACATCACCATTACCATGATGACCATAGGTAGAGTACCGTATTGTATAAAGTACATAAACTACTTTCAATACCCTTTTCATTAAAATAATGTTACTTATGTGCTACTAATGTTACCCAATTTGGCACCCAATGATTTTAAACTTATACTACCACTGCAAATATGAATTTCCGATGATAATTAATTTTATAGTTAAAAGATGAGCCTTCAGCAATTCTTGAGGATGCTGAAATTGACAACTTGCAAGAAACTGAAGTCATGAATGACACTGGGTATGGGTTAGCAAATTTAAGTGATCAGGTAAATAAAACTGTTAAAATCTACTTATAATGCTTGCACTGAGTATGATAGGCCATTTATCAAGTGTATTCCAAAGGGTATTATTAAGGTAGAAGAAACATGAAAATATGACAATGTTAACAATAAATTGAGCATATTGACACACATGTTCAATAAAAGAAATACTAAAGTGCAGGTACAGAGAGTACAGATCCTGGGAGGAGCAATGGTCATGGAAATGATAAATTAAAGAGTGAGGTTTAGAAAATAGATTTGGACTAATGAGTAGTATATACACAGAACTGTGAATGGAGGTAAGGGGTAAAAAAAGCCAGACCTATCTGTATGTGCATACCGTAATGCATTGAATAAACACCTTCCTCGAATAAACCCCCCCCCAAAAAAAATAAAAAATAAATAAATAAATCTGTTTATTTATAAACGCCTCCCTTGTATAAGCGTCCCCATTAAAATTGGGAAAACACCCCTCTCCCCTTAAAAAAAAACACAAAAAAACAACAACACAGACATACAGCTTTTTCTCTATTATTTATTTATTCTATTGGTTCACCAATTGTTAAATTATAGGCCTACATATTACATAATCTTATTCCAAATCAAAATTAAAATGAGAATAGCATTTCTTAATTTCCTGCATTTTTTAATAGTAATCATAATGAGGCTCAAAATTCAGTCCTTCAATTTTAAAAAGACATAAAAGAGAAGTTAAATATTTTAGATTAATGTTGTAAATATGATTTGGAATAAATCTCAAATGAATGCCTCCCTTGAATGATCCCCCCCTTGAATGATCCCCCCCCCTAAAACTCCCAAATTTTATTACATGGTACGTGTTGAATTTTTTGACTACTTTTTTGAATTGCAGAAACAAGTTTTTTTACTTTACTATACAGGACGTTAGTGATAGTGAAGAAGAAGTGATTGAAGGAGAAAAACAAGAGCATGTTGATGCTCTTGATAATACTGTGCTTTCCTTTGAGGTATGTCTTATTTTTCTAAGTTCTCTTAAAAATTACTTCACGGGATAAATCCGTTAATTTTGAGGAACACGGAACTTGAGCTGTATTATGCTGATGCTGTCAGAAAAAACAAACAAGCAAGGGGTATGAATAGCTATCTACTTATAAGAAATCTAAAAATGCTTCCTGACAGTAGGAATAAATCAATAATACAATACAGCAGAAAACTGAGATTTTTCTGACACAATTGGCTTTTTATTAACCCTTACCATTTGGAAGGGTGTAATCTGTATTGCTTTCCGGAAATATATTTTTCCGTAGTATGTAGCACCTTGCAACTTTGCCTATTTAATGCTAAATTGCTTAACCTGTGTGTTCCAATTAAAATTCCTAGTATTTCCCACTATAAAACTCAAAAACCACTATGGACCAGTATATTATCTTTATGTAAATTGTTTTTGGAGCGACACAACCTTTTCCCCCAATTTTAGTGGTTTTGGACCTAAATTTTCTACCCGATCTTTAAATTATCATATACTTCACAGAATCAATAAACAAAAAGTTAAAATCATGGCAAAGTTTATTAAACAGAATGCATATTTTGAAAATATCAACAAATTTAAAAATTGTGATTATATCATAGCAAAAAAAGCTGTTGTCAGCAAAAAATTAATATTATTTTGAAAAGATTTTGTGCCGAGCTAATATTGGTGCCAAGTTTCGTTGCTTTAGTATTAACAGTTCAGGAGTAGATAGACCGGTTTTCTTGCAAGAAAACACCCCTACCAGGTAATATATACACTACCAAAATAACCCAGATAAAATAGAAACAAATTCTGGAACATTGTACACTTAAAAAAATTGATATTTCATTTAAATATTCTTTTAGTAAGTTTAGAAATAACTAGTTATTTAATTATTTTAGTCATCGTTTCATTCATGTACTGATGTTATGAGATATGTATGTAACATTTCTCTTTATCAATCTGTCATGTTTAGGTACCCAATGAAGCGGAATCAGCAACAAGAGATTTGGTAAAGCTTTAGTTTCAAATTTTATTTTATTTTTTCGTCCCTTTATCATTTGGATCATTATTTATCAGATGTGCAAAGCAAAATATTTAAGCAGGCATAGGTATTTGTTTAAATTAGAATCACGAATCTTGCTTCTCTCCTCTATATATTTTATTTTTTGCGACGATCCTTTACTGTAATTATCATCACCTTAATACATCATGTCCAGCAAAGGGCTAACATATTAATTTAGACTTAAATAATCTGCAAATACCTAAATAAGCAGGGGGACTTTAAAATCCTGACTTGTAATAACACACTAAGTACAATTAAGTAGTATAATATACAGGTACATTACTGCCCTGTTAATATAACATAGACAGTTTTCTGGTGTGTGTTGATATGGTTTTTGCCTGATTTTCAGGGTCTCAAATTTTCGCAACGATTTGAATGTATGATTCAAATTTAAATGCTTTAAATTCAAAAATTTATTTTTCAGATACTAAATCTCAGTGGGTTGTCAACCGATAATGTAAGGATATTTCATACAGTTTGTTTTAAGTTCATGTAATTATAGATATCCGCTAATAATTTTGAATATATTTTTTGAATGAATCAGTATAAATTTTGTACCAGGCTGTTGAAAGTTCTATGCTATCCTTTAATAAATAGTAAATCACATGTATAGCTCCACCTCATATTTATTGTATCAGATTTACATAACATATTTCCTCTGCACAGCATAGATTTTTTTTTTGTTGTTGCAAGATTTAGAGGTGTGGTGTTATTTAAGCTTTTAAAAGAGGCATTTATATCAAAGTGAAGGGTTTTGTTTATTATAAATTTCCAAATGGGACTATATATTTCATGGGGAATGTATAGTCAACCTCAATGAAAACGCAACTTTTTTTTCTAAAGACCAAGATCAATAATACAAAAAGCTTTCAGAGTATATTCAGATAAAATGGTTAAAAATATTCTGATAAATCGCTCCGCCGTGAAGTTAGTAGCAGTTGTAATCCCAGAAAAAGGACAACCTTGTCACATGCAGCATTTAAAAGAGGCCTTTAATAAATTTTTTGATTTATCAATGCAGCGTTAGAGGATGACGTTTAAAATAGGAAATACGGTAACTGGTGAAACATTTGTCAGAGAAGGTGCAGAAGTTCTACATAGGAGTTATTTCAGAAGTTAAAAAGTTATAAATGTCCCTTGAATTAATTAAAAACATTGGGCAATCCTTTCAAAATTTTATTTGCCATAACCTGACCGACCCCCCAAAAATGGCGCTCAGTCAGGATATTTTGAGTCACAGTATATTTAAAACTGAGAAAAGTTGCCTTTTATTACCAGATTCTCACGTATTCGCACTGATTTTACTGTGCCTAGGATTGAAAGTATAAGCAAAGAACACTTGAAGTTCAGAGAAGAAAAATATTCAAAAATACAAGCAGCAACAGTTTTGATGATATGTGAATACTATGTGACACAGAATGCCTTCTATTTGTCTTGTTTGTTCTTTTTATTCTTTTCTTTCTTTAAAAGGATGAATGTGTGGAGTCAGTGGTACAGGAGAGATTATCACAGCTTGTAAATGATGTTGCTGTAAGTTCTTGTAATTTTTCTAAAATGACTACTGTCAAGAATTTAAAAAAAATATATTTATCTTTACAAAATCCTGAAAACATGATGTCTGAATGAAAGCTGTTGCGATTTAGAAAATTCTACATCGATATCAAGGACGCAACTATCGATATAATCGCGATATGGTATATGGTAAACTTTTATATTCGATATCGCGATATATCGATATGAAATAACGTTAATTCATATTTTTCAAAATTTAACATATATACTGTTTTCTTCCTCGTGTCTTAAGTCTCTGGGGAAGAGCTACATGTGTTAAAAGAATGGCATTTTGCATTGCTATTATATTTGCTATTTTACCGACTTTGAACAAGTCAACAAGTAACATATTAGTACATGAAGATAACACACGATATCGTTAAAGGTTGTTCATATCGATTTTGATAAAATCGATTCTTGAAATATCATATCGATATTTATCATTCCACTTCTAATCGATATTATCCCGATATCGTCCATATTGCGACAGCTTTTGTCTGAATTCCAGTTGACATCAGTTTCCAATGATTATCATGCATGTAGTAAGTTAAAATTTTGATGAGTAATTTGTCATATTGCAATAGGATCTGATTCAATGTTTTGACCATCCTGTATAAGCTATAATTCATATTTTGTAGGATAAAAATGAAGTAGGCATGCTAGGAAAAGTAAATTGCCTTGTTACCATCTACTTTGCCTTGTTCTTACCTGTTATTTTTATTTTTTAACTCTTTGTTAAAAAATCTTCTGTTATAAATTTGGGCGATTCTGATAAAGTATGACGTCGGCAAGAAATAATGAACAAAGATGTTGAATGAAACTTTTATTTTCTAGAAAAATTTGTACAAAAAAATTTCCGCGATCTCATAAATTCCATATTTGATAATGGCAGGCCCAAATAACTTATACTACTCAGAAAATTGCTGATGCCATGCTGAATCATCAAATCACCTACTCGATCCGGCTATGTAACGGCTTTATAACAAAAGATTTATTTTGAAAAATAGAATCTGTAAAGAAAATTTATTTTCGCTATCACAACTCCAAATAAACACTAAATATAATTTCATTCGTGAAATTATATCTGGTACAAAACTGTACACCACTGGTGCAAAAGAAATGTAATTGACAAAGAGGTGCCTGCAATGATGAAACATACCATTGTGTTAATTGAAAAGATTGAGAAAAAAGGGCTTGTTTGCAATGTGGGTTGGGGATGTAATCAGACATACCCTCATATATACCTGCATACATTTTTATCCCTGCCTACATTTTTATCCCTGCCATCAGCCAGTAGAAATTCGATAATACCGGATACAGAATTTTGAATGGAATTAAAAAATTAGATCATCTGTACTACAATAAACCTGCCACACTAGAAAAAATAGAATTGAATAAGAATAACATGTACCCTCTCCATATATGCCCACAACCATCAATAGCCCACCAATCAACCTAAAGACAGGATTGAAGTCAAGTCGGCATTCAAAAATAGAATCGAAATGTAATCATATGCTTACTCTGTCCATATTGTCTTATCTCTTCTCAGGAACTAGTTTTCACGAATTTAAATTTTTAGAACATTTTGTGGGTATTTGTTTTTGTGACCAGTTTTCTCTAGAACTAAATTCGAGAATTTGGCCAAAATACACAAACTCATGAAAATTGAATCCCTTAAAGGGACCATCTCAAAATTTTGCTCAAAAATCAGTATATCTTTGGGAGAGTTGAATCATCTAAATTTTTTTAAAGTTCAACAATAATTAACCAGTACAGAAGTGTGCTAGGTCAACGAACTTCCAATGGATTGGTTTCTTTGGTACAAAGAAACAAATTCATTGAAAGATGACTCAATACTCTCCCCAGTAGATTTTGAGACGGTCTCTATAGTAGTATATTATAGAATTAATTGACTTTTGATCTTGTAGTGTCCAAATATTTTAGCATTATTTTATAGCAGAAACGAGACTTAATATTTGATCTTAACAGTTTATGTTTTATGATTATCAGAACAGTTGATTTAGATATAAATGTTTTGAATGATGAGTATTTTAATAGATATTGTATTTTAGGATTTATTTGAAGTTGATGTGGACTTTATGGTTGAACATCAGAGGTTATCAACTTCAACCCCCATGTTGAATCAGAATGCACCAAAACAAAAGGAGCAGGTAAATTGTACTTATTATTTTGTTGTGAAAAGAAATGGATGATACATTTGACTAAAACGTGACATAATGATACGCAACTTCCATAAACTTTAACTATATTTAAGTATATTTATATATACATAAAAAATATCTATAGAAATGTTCACTTTTCCCTTCTAATCGCTTGCGTTCATTTACATAATATATCTTATAATATATTTATTTTAAGGGGGAGTCGAGAGATTTTTTGTATGTAAGGGGGGTTGCGATAGCGATTTTTGTGATTTTTAGGTGGGGTTAACCTATATAGGGAGGGTTCTATTTTTCAGGGGGAGGGGGGAGAGTCAGAGGAGTGTCCCACACATTGATTTACCAGTTTTGATTTAATTTTAAATCAAGTTTTAATGTGTCGTATGAAAAATCTAGTTTGTTAGTTTTAGTACCCAGTGACCAACGATGGTAGCTATAAAAGAATAATTTAATAGGTAGCTATAAAAGTATAACTTCTTATTGACTTCCAAAGGGTCCATAGACACATCTAGCATATTTTACTTTTTATTATAATTTTTTCTTTGCTGATTATGATATTTTTGTTTTTCTGTAGAAAGCAGTGAAAAAACTAAAAAGAAAAAGAAAAAGCCAGGTATTTTGATAAAACATCTTGTTTAATCCTATTTCTATTGGGCATTTTAGGACTCGTAAAACCTTGGGTTGGGGCCACATTGCACTCTCCCCCTATATTTTTCTGGATTTGAAATGTTATAGTTTAGCCAAGGAAAGTCGATCTTCTAATTAGAGTGTTTGCGCACATTTGTTTCTTTCCTAGTGCATGAAGCTTTTTCATGTCTATTATACTGTATTTTTACATTTCATGGCAAAAAAATAATGGTGAAAACGCCCTGAGAACAAGTTTGGAGAGGGCTGTAATTATCATCTGATGGTTTGTTTACTTCTTTCGAAGCCCAGTGTGCAGTGATATAATTGATTTTCTTAAACCTTGGAATAAAGCTAGCAACCGAAAGCCAGCACGTCTTGAATAGTTATGCAAGACTGTTAATTATGTAATCAAAATTAATTGCACCAGTAAAACTTCCTTTCTGGTAATGTGTCATATCACCATAATTCCGATAATAATATTTTTTGGAATAATCAACTGTCAACAGAATTCCAAAAAATAATTTTAAATCAGATATTTAAATCTTGTGACAGTTTATTCTTCCAGCTTTCAGAATCTAAAACCAAAATGAATAAATCTTGTTTCTTTTAATTTAAACACAGTAAACCACAAGTTTGACAAAGATAGATGATAATGTCAAGAAAGGGGATATGATATAGAATTTCATATTGTCTAGTACATATGTACTTGTGTGTCAAATTGCATGGCCATTGCATGCTTAATATCCAAACTGAAACAGGTCATTCCTATCATTATATACTTTTTAAGAATGGATGTGATGAGTCTGTTGTACAGAGCGATGAGTCGGTGGTACAGAGTATCTTATCAAAGCTTATAGATACTGTTGTGGTAAGTTTGCATTTTCGCTTTTAAACTGAAACGTGACATGGCGATTCATATACCACATAGTATGTACCCCCCACGATTAGAGGGGAGGGGTTACCATTAGCTCAAGTTTTAGGTGGCGGTTGACCCATTTAAGAAGGGTGCAACATATATTATGAGTTCCATTAATACCCAAGAGAAAAACTCATTTGTATACGCACAACTTCCATAAACTTTAACTTTATTTAAGTATATTTATATATACATAAAAAAATAACTATAGAATTGTTCACATTGTCATTCTAGTCGCTTGCGTTCATTTACATAATATTCTGGTAAAAAAATAGCCTGTCATTATTGTACCATTACTTGGGATTCTGGACGAATAAAATATTTCCTAGACGTGCTATGGTTTTGACTTCCAAAGAAGGATTTATTTTAAGCATGAGAGCCTTTGTAATTAATTGGTAGACACATCTAGCATATTTTACTTTTTATTATGATTTTTTCTTTGCTGATTATGATATTTTTTTGTTTTTCTGTAGAAAAAACCAAAAAGAAAAAGAAAAAGCCAGGTATTTTGATAAAACATCTGGTTTAATCCTATTTCTATTGGGCACTCATAAAACCTTTGGTTGAGGCCACATTACACTTCCCCGTATATTTTTCTGGATTTGAAATGTTATAGTTTAGCCAAGGAAATTCGATCTTCTAATTAGAGTGTTTGCGCACATTTGTTTATTTGTTTCTTTCCTAGTGCATGAAGCTTTTTCATGTTTATTATACTGTATTTCTACATTTCGTGGTGAAAAATAATGGTGCAAACGCCTTGATAACAAGGTTGGACTGGGAACAAGTTTGGAGAGGACTGTCATTATCATCTGATGCTTTTGAAGCCCAGTGTGTAGTGATATAAACGATTTTCTTAAACCTTTCTGGTAATGTATCATATCACCATAATTCCGATAATAATATTTTTTGGAATAACCAACCGCCAACAGAATTCCAAAATATAATTTTAAATCAGATATTCAAATCATTCTGTTTAAAATTTCAACAGAGAGATTGAAAAATAGGGTTAAGTCTTTTCTAAAATTAGCTGCAAGTATGTAATGTTTTTATTGGTTTAATCAACTTAATATTTATTTTTTTTAGAAATGGCGGATCAAAAATTTCATAAAGGAGGTTGGTATATTTTATTTCTTTAGATCAGTACATTCTGACTGCACTGTAAAAGGAAACAAATGATGAAAAGCATGATTAATAAAAAATATGGTTACTTTTTTAAAAACCGTACTTTTTCTCGATTCACAAAATTAAACCTGCAAATTGTTATTTTTTTCTCAACTCGCAAAATTTAATACCTGTCAATTAAAAAAAATTCAAAGGTCGCAAAATTTTGTATCCGTGTAATTAAATACCTATAAGGTAAACAACAGAGGAAATGAAGGAGTTTTTATTGTTATTTCATTTTATGTTAATATTTGTATACTAGTTCATAATTTCTATTATAATCCGTCTCAAAAATATAAATAAAGTGTTATCCAAATCCTCCTTTCCTTAGGTTAGCATAACAAATGATTCTGGTTGCATGATCGAAGAAGGCATGTCAGTGATAGACACTTCAGATGAGGGCAATGTAAGGCCAATAACCTCAGTTATTTTTGTTTGTTTTTTGGTAGTGTTTACACTTCCGGTTAGAAAATGTCAGTCCTAGTATTGAAGCAGCATTGCAATATACCACACAACTCAAATATGCTAGGTGATTGTTCCCATCCAGTGCTTCTTGGATCACACAAAGTGTGTGATTACATTCTTTATTTGTGGAGATAAAAAGTAGTATATTTTTACAATGAAAAATGTTAGACAAGAAGTTTTGACTGAGTGTTGCTGATCTACAATTGTTGCCAATTGTTTTTGTGGGTTATTTAGCCTGCATTTTTGCTTGTGCCAAATGATCAGCCAACATCCGTTTTGTTTGTGCCAAATGGTCAGTCGAAATCGGTCTCAAAAAATCGATGGAAAATGTAGGTTGCTCATTTTCAGATATTAGTAACAAATGATTAAAACTTGACTTGCAAAATGTTCCATAGTCAGTGTCGCCATTAATGGGATAACCCGGTTTATTTCGCAATTTTTACTAGCTATTTTTCATTTTATCCATAGAACAATATTGAAGGAAATGCTATTAATAAGTCATCACTGGTAAGTTTGCCATTTTCTTGCATGCCCAAGTTTTGAAAACTAAGTTTCATTGTCATGCTCACTTTTATAAAAACAATTATTTCTGTGTTTTTTAACTTCTATCAAGTACTAGTGGAAGGAAATGATCCCGATTTACTTCAAATTGACTTACATAGGGCAGGAGATAATAATAGTTATGAGGTTTGTTGTTTGAAATATGCTAAAGTGTTAATTAATTGAAATTAACCCCTTCCCCTCCTACTTTTACCCTTCAGAGATAACCCCTTCCCCTCCTACTTTTACACTTCAGAGATGTATATTAGCATCATAATTTGAGTTACCAAGTAGGCTAGTAGATTGCTTAGTCAAAAATTAAGTTGAGTAATAACAAATTAGTTCGACCAAATCAGAGAAATAATAAATTCGTGCTGATGGTACATGAAATCATGATTCTTGATATTATACACAATATTGATCAAGCTAGAAGCTTGGTTAGTGAAATGGTTGCACCATGTATGATCATAACCAATGCTTTGTTTTTAAGTAAGACTAATGCCAAATATTTTATATATAATATCTGCCTGCTAGTCAGTTGTATTTGTGACTAGTCAACTTGATTTGCGACAAGCCAACTTAATAACTCCAAGTTTGGTGCTGATGCAACTTCACAGCTTGCCTGATTTCTTGTGATGTCAATAAGTATTAATTAAATACATAAGAAACTGTAAATAGTTGGTATGAGGTCTCACAAGTAATGCTTTATTTCAGTGATGTAAGGACACTTGTTACAATGTTTGTTTTTAATCTAAATTGTTCAAAGCACGCACCTAATGCTAACTAGGCATTTTGATACAAACTTTTCAGCAGTTGCGCTGGAAAATTCTCTTCCCAAGCAGAAATTGATCTACAAAGTAGTCGCATATATCTCTATTAAAAGTTGATAATCTTTTTAGATTCCACAAATTTCTGCAGAAAAGTCGCCCATCAAGCGTCCAAAATATCATAAGGTGTGTATATGAAAAGTTCTTGTTAGGAATGTGTCTGACAATTCTACACATGGCAGCTGAAAAAAGACTTAAGATTGAGATTGACAAAAATTTATCATAAAGAATGTGATAAAGAAAATAAAAATAAATAATATAAATTCATTAAAAAAATGCATTTGTAATAAAAAGCTTTGGAAAGTGTGTCCAAACAATATTTCAAATAAGAGAGACAATATTTTAAAAAATATCAACGTCAAAGGGGAACTTCTCTCAATTTTTGAAAATCAAGATTCGTAGCTTACGTGGAAGACTTTGAAACTTTTGAAAAAGCTCTTTCCATTCTCGAGGTATTTACATTTCAAGTTTTTTGACCTTGGGTAGAATTGTTTGTTAGAGGCTGAATTTTATGATGTCACTATGATAAAAAGGAAAGTGCTAATGCAATTAAACATTTATTTCTTATTATATACACTGTTTCAGTGTGGAACTTGATCTAATTGTTTGTTAAATACAATTAAGTTAAAAGCAAAATTCACAAGTTCCAGACCCATAAGGGCTTTTTGCTGGAAAGGTTTAAAATGCCACTTCCATTTCTTAAAGTAAACCAAAAATTCATATGCTGTTAGCATATGACTAACTTTTACAAAAAATTTGAACTTGCTATCTTACCTGGAAGTGTCAAAGATATAAATGTTGAACCATGTCAGCATTTTCCTTTTGAACATTGTGACATCATTACTCAGCAACCTTGTCCCTAATCTCCTATAATATTTAACTAAAATATTTCTTGAACAAAAAAAATGTTTCTCAAAAATTTAAAAAGCTTCCGAAAGCCTTTTTGAAGCTCTTTCAGATGAACTGTTAATCTCAATTTTCAAATTTGTCTGGAGTTCCCCTTTAACAAAATGTTAACGGGAACGGATTTTCTTGTATCCCGGAAAAACCAGCTAAAATAAAATAAAGTCCAGCACAGTCAAGTACCTTAGGGGTACACATTTTTGCAGGTATAAATTTTGGCAAATTTCACCAATCTATGGCGATTTTGCGAAATTAAAGACCCGCGAAAAATCTTAAAACTGCTCGTTCACGAAAATAAATACCCACGGTAAAAAACTGCAAAAGATTACTGTTTAATAAGATTTACCCACCAAAGGGTAATTGTAGGGGGTAACGGTTTTCGGAAATTTTAAAGCAAATTTTTTAAAAGATTTGGGCCTATTGCACATTTTATATTTTAGCGACATCTAAAAAAGCCTCACCGCTGTTGTTTTATTTGTGGTAGTATGCAAGCAGCACTGTCCCGACACATATCAACTGTCCACAAAAACGATGCAAGAGTTGCAGATGTTATGAAGAAACCGAAGCAAGAAAGAATTAGAGCTTTTGAGGCTTTCAAGAAAATAGGCATTAAAAAGGTCAATGAAGAAAAATTAAGTCATGTAAATCCCGTTTTTCAGAGAGAGAGAAAATGTATGTACGAACGTTCTGGAACAGATGGTATAGTCATGTGTTCGATTTGTAATGGTTTCTTCGCAAAAGATTACTTTTCCAGACATAAACAAATATGCGCTGGAGATGCATGTCCTCCTGCTCCAATACCAATGTCTCTTATGAGCAGTAATGTGTTGCCAGAATGTAGTGATGACTTCAAATTATTTATCCTCAGCAAAATGAGAGATGATGATGTTGCTAAGATATGTAGAAGTGACACTACTGTGATTACCTTTGGCATGTTCATTTATGACAAAATTAAAAGAAGATTGAACAAAGAATACGAAGTGCGAAAATCTGTACGAGCTGACATGAGAAAGCTGGGAAATTTGTACAAATTATTCACATCCCTAGAAGGTGTTCACAAAGTTTATGACAATGCTGCGGATATGGTTAGAAGAGAAAACTTTATGCTACTGAGAAAGTCTATTGAAGAATATACAACGAATGAAGACCTCACCCTGAAAGCCAGTTTGAAAAGTTCTCTATATTACCTGATAAAGGCTTTAGTGAAGGCTATGAAAGGCACATTTTTAATTATGAATAAAGATGCAGATGCGGCTGCTTTGGACAATTTTATGTCCGTATTAGACCTTTCAAAAGAATTGATATTTGGTGAAGCAATTCAAACCATACATCAGAAAAGGCAATACAAACTGAGAAGGCCAGCTGAGCTTCCATTAGAAGAAGACATTAAACGTCTGCGGGAATATTTGTTAAATAGAATAGGAAGCATCTGTGCAGATCCGTTCTTGATTTTAGATAGTAGTAGCTTTGTAGAGCTACGCAACTGTACCTGTGCTAGGCTAACCTTATTTAATGCAAGAAGGGGTGGTGAACCAGCACGTATGCTGGTACAAGAATGGAAAGATGGTGAAGAAAATGTCTGGATTGATCAGCAGAGAGTTGAGGTAATAGATGACCCAATAGAAAAGTATTTGCTTGAAAATTTGACTATTACATATCAGATGGGCAAAGGAAACTACCGTCTTGTGCCAGTACTCATACCAAAAGATAGCAAAGCGGCTATGAAAATCTTGGCAAACGAAAACGTAAGAAAAGATGCTGGTGTACATCAGAAAAATAGGTATATTTTTCCATCGACACAAAAATCTGAGAATCATGCCTCTGGCTGGCACTGCATTGATTCCATATGTTCCAAAATTGATCTAATAAACAGGGAGCTCATTACAGCAACAAAGCAAAGGCATCGTGTATCGACAATCTTTGCTTCCTTTGATTTACCTCAAAAAGATCGGAACGCCTTCTTTGATCACATGGGACATTCAGAAGGAATAAACACAGACATTTATCAAGCTCCTCCGGCAATAAAAGAAATTCTATCTGTAGGACCACAACTACTAAATATTGATGAAGGTGAGTATAAGAATGCGAAAAAATTGATTTGTTGACACATAGGTCCTTGACCTAGTACCAGAGGAAATATATAATCTAATGAACAGCAAACAGCCATGGTACAAAGGTGCAAGCAACAATTATACTTGCATAGTTGGACCACAAATTTTGCTAAAAAGAGGGCATAAGTCATGTGAGAGTGCATAAGTCATGTGAGAGTACATGTGAGAGTGAGCCGTGTGGTATGATTTAGGGTGGCTGGGTGTTAATGGGAGTTTGGAAGATTTTGGAAAGATGGGAGTCACCAGAAATGGAGGATACAACCCCTTTGTCGACTATGGCTTGTAGGAGCAATATGTTTTACTTGTTTACATGTGACATGAGCAATTATTTGAAATGCATAATAACAAATTTTGTAGAAATATATTTTGCAACTTATCAAATATTGACCTGCACATACATTGCACTGTTACTTTGAATATCAATGTTTGTTAGAGCTTATACAGTGATAACTGAAAATAAAAAAAGTAGTCAGACTATTAATGAGGTACAATGATCAAGTGTAAAAAATGTTTTTGATATTTAATTACTTAGGTAGATTAACACAATCAACTGGTGTTGTTGGAAGGCAGATATCTTCAACAGAGAGAACTGGTAAGTTGTCATATTCTGTTGTAGCTGAATGTATCAAAAATACATAGTTGCCTTTGAAAGTGGGTTCGAAAAACTAGGGTTTTGAAAAAGTATGTAAAAAGCATGTGCCAGGCACAAATCTTGTAACAAGCCCAAACTTATAACACCAACAATTTAAAGTTAAAATTGCACAAACTAATTTGTATACTAAATGCTATAAATAAATCAGTAATTGTTTACATTATCTAGCGTCACATAACTTTCTGTGTCCATTAGAATATTGGGCCATTTTAAACTTATAACAGAAAATGGGAACAAAAATAAAAAGTTGAGCTCTCAAAATTTATAGTCTTCGCGTTGGAGATAACTTCCATAATTATTTTTGGCAAATTTAAATTATCACATGACAAGGAAAATATCGCTATAATTTCGGGTCAACCTGAACTTCAAACGCAGTTTAATATTGTTGTAGCTCAGAGTAATTAACTATTCGTGAAGAGATCATATGGGGGAGCAAGATCAACACACCTGTACTACCTATTTTTGTTTGTATAACTGAAATAATAATTCATAAATGTAATAATAAGGTGACTAGTTATCAGATTCTTCCAGGAGGGTTTAAGATCCAGTTCATCTAAAAAGTTGTAAGAGGGCCCCCAAGATGCCTAATTAGTCACAAACAAAAACAGACTCTACGATGGAGAGATACCGAATGTATGTTGTCTAAATAATTATTTCAAGCCGTTTAAAAACTTTTAAGCAGAAGACGGCATGATCAAGTACATTTATATGAAAATTTGAAACAAATAACAAAAACAGGTCAAATGAAATAACACGGTAGAAAATAGAATGTTAAACTTTCTGTTGTCAGCAAACTTTTGTAAGCACAAGAACAAATACGCTAGGAAACAAAAAGGAGGTTGCTCTTCTGTCTCTTCAAAAATGATTGAGCCTACTAATTTTAAAGAAGAAAGAATTATAACTATGATGTGATGTATTCTATGGTATTTCTGTATATTTGAGACTTCATTGATATATTTCTGCCAGCTACAATGTGTCGGAACGAACAATAAGGAAATTTTGTTGAATGTATTTAATCGCGGCGCTCCTAGGAGTCTGCCTGGAGTTTCTAGTCCAGAAAAATGTTTTGTACCATGGAATTGCTCTAATAATTTATCTTTGACGGAACAATGTTAATATAAAATGCAGGTATTTAATACATGCCCACAAAAACGTAAAGGTAAATCCTATAACACAATTTCCACATAAATGATTTCTAAATTATCCTCTTTAATTGCCTCAGTCAATTTTTGATACTCCAATTCGAGACATTTCTCCCGATTCCGCTAGTTCACAGTTCTAGCAGCTTCTAATATTTTGATTAGGAGAGGAATCATCGGTCCTGCAACCAAATTCACTGGAATTACAAGGGCTACTTAAAACCTTTTTTAGATTTAGTGTCCATGACAGGCACAGTTTTAACAACAGGAGAATACAGAAGTATTCTACTCTGTTTCTCTTCTACAGTACTCTTTAATATGAGAAAAATAAAATGAATATATTTGTCTTATTTGATAAGTTTAACTTTATTTCGAAGCATTCATAGCAGTTAAAAAATTTGGGCTTAGTTCTCCTTTATGAGATTGGGGACATGATTGCCTAGTGATTATGTCACAATGTTTAAAAGAAAAATGCTGATATGGTTTAACATTCGTATCTTCAGATTAAAATGTGGTGATACTTTTATATTTGATCAAGTTATTTGTGACCAAAAATAAGTTCCAAAATGGCAGTTCAATACTAGTTCTAGACCCTATTGGCTTTTTGTTGAAAATAAAAAATGACACTTCCAGGTAAGATGACAAGTTCAAATATTTTATACCAGCTAGTGATAGCTATTGCTAACAGCATATGAATTATTTTAAGATTATGGAAGTGCCATTTTATACCTGTCAGCAAAAACTAACGAAAAACTGTCAATATGAATTTTGCTTCTAGCTTTAATAATGTAAGTATAAATAACAAACAATTGGACCAAGTTTGAAATTGAAACAATGCCTATCATAAGAAATCAATGTTTGATTGTATCAGCACTTATTTTTTGAAATATTGTGACGTCATTAAATCCAACCTAACAAGCAACTGCTACCCATGGTCGGAAAACTTGTTTGAAAGCAATTTTCATGCTCTTTCAGGTAAGCTATCAATCTTGATTTTCAAAAATTGGAGTGGAATTGCCCTTCAAGTGTAAGAAAATGATTTATGATATTTAATTACTTGGATAATTTAGCACAACCAACTGGGATGGCTGGAAGCCAGATATCTTCAACAGTGAGGACTGGTAAGTTGTCATATTCTGTTGTATCTTAATTTATCGATATTGCATATTTTGCCTTTGACACCTTACACAAAGGTACAGATTTGGTAAGAAAAAAGTAATGACATACCTCCATTTGTTTGTCATTATTTTTCAGAATGCCGATGACTTAAACCAAATGCAATACCAGACTTCTGACTATCACATCGATGTTTGTTGCTCCCTGAGTTCTCTGAGTTTGTTCCACTTCATTTTTTTACAAAAAAATCTGCTTTTGCAGTTATGTGGTCAGTAACAGTGTTTACATGTAGAATTTGGCATGAATGTGCTAAATTATATTTGATTGTTTTTAATCTTAAATTATTGTTACTTTATTTTGCACATGCAAACTGTTTTGCAGTACCAACACAGTGTGAAATGGATGACAATACTCAGTCCAGATACAGAGCTGTCCGCACTCCGTGTTCAGTAGTCTTTTGTGCTGTGCAACAGTTTCGGATTTGCTTCCTCCGGGCTGTCGGAAGGGAACCTCAAAATAAAAGATATCAGAATATGCTATATCAGGTACCAGCGAATTTGAATAGCCTAGTACCATTGCATGGAGCCAAAATAAACAGGAAGGTTACAAGGTTAATGATTGAAAAGCCTTAATGCGATAGGATTTAAAAGGAGTGTCTGGTAAAAAAAGAATTTCTTGATATGTTAAAAAATTCACTGAAGTAATAACGAAAATATCTTAAAAATCTTTTGCTTTTCTTTCGTTGATGATAATCAAAACAAAATTTTAAAATTCGCCAGGTTGAAACTGCTAGCTTCTCAGAATGAACAACGTGCAAAAATGATTGTGTAAAGATTTAATATGCGTAATTATACATGCGACATCAATTTCAGGACTCCTCAAAGTTAAATAATTTGCAGCAACTTTCCCTCTAAGCATAAAAGAAGCATGATTTTTTTCAATTGAGGGCACAGTAACCTCAGTGGGGTTTAGTTTACTTCGCCCCCGGATGAAAAATAATCAACTTCGCTAATATCCAGCAATTTCAAGCGACTGTACTGACAGCAGCGTTTGAATTGAGACGGGGAAGGGAGATGGTTGACAAAGTGTCATTGACTGCTCAGTAAGGTCCACTCTCCTTCCGCATGCACTCAGTGCCCTGACGTTGTTGTATGCTTGTCCATTTGGACCAGTACCTTCAGATATTCAGACAAACATACTCGCTGCGGGGGAATGCGCACCAGTGCGAGAAAATAAAAATAAAATAAAATTTGGTTTCAAGCAATCATAACAAAGTTTGCTTGGTATATATCTATTACCGGACACCCCCTTATGTTCTTTTTACATTTTTTAGTGAGTATCGTTGGAGCAAAAGTTTATTCTTTGAGAAGACAGAAGAGGGAAAAAAAGTGTAAAGGTACAGCAATTTTTAGTTGAGCTCTGCACCTAGAAGATATTCCTTGTACACTGAAACGAAAGCTTATTGACTTTTCAATCGCAAAATTAAATTCCCACAAATTTCAGTGAATTATTCAATCCATAAAACTTCCAATTTTTTGTGAATCGACTAGTTAAGTTTTCCAGTTGTATATTCGTTTAAGATTAAGCAGGAATCAGGCGATCCCAACTAAAATTGAATTCTAACTAAATGTTTATGCGATGTCTATTTGCAAAATCTTACTTTCGCGAATATATTCTTTTATAATGGTACTACTGATAAAATTGCTTCTATCATTGCTCGTCTGAAGCTACTTAAAGAAGAACATTTTGCAAGGACGAACTTTCAATATTTCAGTGAAGATCACAGAAGTTTAGAAGTTTATCCTCACAAAAGGATCCATCCATCACATTTACTTTTAGACTTTGGTAACTGCAAGTTATAACTACTGACTTATAACGGACAACGTGACAGTGTTGGCCTTGTTTAATCATATCCACTCAAGTGGGGGTGTCTTTTTGAATGCTACAGGGTGCTTTTAGTTGGGATCTTAAATGCGCTTCTATTATAACGCTTAATCCATTACCTTTTAACTCTGTGTGATCCGACCCTAAAATATGCTTGACCTAAGCTGGGAAGAGTTTCTAAAAAATTACATAAGCTCCCAGAACGTTGAACCTATGATAAATAGTAGCAAATAGGGAATTTTTCTTGAAACGTAAGTATGTGCAGAGTGATTGTCTTCATGATAGATTTAAAACATAAACACTCTTCAAAGTACACTTGATTGAACTATTAACACACTGTCTTATTCTAAATATAAAGTTAATTTTGAATATTAGGTTCTAAAGTTAAAATTTAAGTTGCTTGTTTCTTGTAAATCCAATGAGCATAGAGGTTATTAGTACAATGTACAATCATTTGGCCAAATGCAATTTAAACTTTTTGTATACATATCATTAGCCATAGTGTGTGATGTATAGTAAAATACCTTTGATTCATCGTTTTACAGGTGAAGATATGAAGATGAAAGACAATACTCTGATTAATAAAGAAAATAACGATATTTACGAAGATGATGATGGGGACGACGATTTGGATGATGATTTCGAAATGAGTTCATCCTCAAAAGATGATGAATCTGATAATGATGGTCAGTAATTAATTGTACTTAAAATTTTGGTACATGTGCTTTACTGCTTCAATATTATTTTTCTGACAAAGTTTAGTTGAGCTATTGTTATCACAAGTGTTAGCATTTTGAAATTTAGTGCCAGCACTCTTGGCAATATTCTAGAAGTGCTCGCCAAATCTTTTTTAATTTTGTTCGCTCAGTCCTGAGTTTTGGGCAAAAAGGACCAATGGACTGAAAAGGCATGGTACAGTCCTGAAATTTGGTTATGGCATTTTAGGCAATATTACGAGACCACTGGCCAATTTTTTTTTCAATTTCGTTAATTTGGGACCTAGTATCGGCGAAAAAGGGATTTTTTCAAAAGTGGAGACTTGAATTTTTTTGAGAATTTGAGTTCTATGAGGTTTTGACCACATTCAAGTAAATATTGATCCAAAAATTAAATAGTTCACTGATTATAAGATAAGGATTTGACCAGGATCACATTTTGGACTTTGGATTTTGGGAAGCTTCCCTCTTTAGTTTTGAAATAACTATTTATAGTAAGTTATCTGTTAATGCAAATTAGTAATATAATGACAATACACAATTCAACAGAGCAATATTTTTTTATAAAAGAATGGTATTCATTCAAAGAAAAAATATAAGTATTGTTTCTTTGTCTACTGATCTTATCTATTTTCAACAGATGATGGCAACCACCTTTTAAAAAGATTACTGCTAATAGATACCATGTTTACTGTAATTATAATATACTTTAATGGTCCCACAGAAGATAACATAACAGTACAGTAATATATTTTATATAAGTTGAAGTAAAGTTATATTATTTAGTGTATCATAATGCTTTGTGATGTATAATGTGTATATATCCAACACAATAATATACTTTATAAGCTTTAACTAAATTTTATTATTTAGTTTATGCGTAATTTATTTCCACTTGAGGAGTGATTTTTGAGCGTTGCTTCAGGTTATGATATAAAATTTCACTGCTCTTCTCTACAATGTAATTCTGTCTTGATAAAGGTGTTCCAATTGTCTATTTAACTTGAAAATTTACCAACTTAAGGACAAGAAATCCTAACACCATTTAAAATTTGGATGGTTATCCTTGATATGAAATATTGTTACTCTCCTCCATAGTGACTTGATACTATTTTACCTTGAAAAAGGTGTTTCAATTGTCTATTTGACCTGAAACTATATCAACTTAATAAAGACATAAAATCCTATTGCCATGTAAAATTTGAGTGTTTGTCTTTGATACGAAATTTAATTACTCTCCTCCACAGTGACTAGACATAATTTTACCTGGAAAAAGGGTTGTTTATTTGACCTGAAACTTTCTCAACTTAATAAAGACATTTCAAACACTGTATAATGTGTGTATATGCGAATCATATTTATGTGCTTAGGTTTAACTTTCACTTGGTATGGTGGGCTACTTTCGATACCGTACCTTCAATTATCTAATATATTTTGTTTACGCTAACGTAAACAATATTCACTGTATTAACACAATTGTTTAAGATCAATTGATGTAACTAACTATAAGATCTTCTTTGGCATGCTTTGTCTAGTGCTAATAGTCAAAATGAAAAGACTTAGTAAGATTTAAATATTAGAGTTATGAACTGTTTCTGTATTTCAAACTTTGTATTTAGATCTTGTACCTTTAAAGAAAATGAAGTTGGCAGGAAGACCCCCTAAGCATAAAAGTATGTCTTGCTTTTATTTCACGGGCTTGGTGATTTATTTCTAAGTGGCAGTCTTTTAATAAATCTTGCAGTTTCTTACAAATTTAATGACTGGCTTTAATCCTAATTTTCCCAAACACCCCTCCCTTATGGTTTTTGAAAATGCCTTCTACAATACCTACCCTTATGGTTTTTGAAAATGCCTTCTACAATACGCCTTTGTACGTGTACCGTAACGTACATATATAAAAAACATAATTAGTCCGTTGGTTAGCAATAAGCAACATAATAACCTTAAATGACGTAATTTATTCAATTGTTATTTTTTAAATAATATAATGCGTTGACAATTCTCATCAATTTGTGTTCTCCACTAAGGAAATTCTAAATAAAAAAGTGACGTTGCTTTCGACCAATGTAATGGCTCCATTCAGAATTCGTGCAACACCTTTACCTGGAAGTTAGATAAGTGGCCTTATAAAACTTTTACTAGTTAATTGAAATTGAAGTTTATTCATGATTTTTACCGTATTTTGTTGTTCTACAAATGTCTCAAGCTTTGTGTTATTATTTCTACTTCGTTCTGTAAAGGTATTGGAAATAAAGAACTGTTGTCAGCTACTGGTAAGTACTCCAGGCTTCGTTTTTCGAAGTTATATTTACCGTTGCATGTGAAAGTGAGAACATGTATCTTGTTAAACTCAGCACTTCTTCTAGAAGCAAATTGTTCTGTGCTACTTTAATTGTGGATAGCAAACTTCTATTTGCGGCATAAATATGTTACATATATAGCAAGTGACTAATTTTACGCAAATTAACAAACAATAATGAATGGGTGACCATTGCAGATGATAATAGGTATTAATAGGTCGTTCTGGTTAATCTTACTTGAAAATTTAGACAGCGTTTTCATAACCCTAGTTTAACCTCGGTATCGGTATGTCCCTAGTTTAACCTACCCCCCTTCTCCCACCCACCTTTTCTTGAGAACCAATGCTAAATACTTCTAATTTACTATGCAAAAATATATTTGTTTGGGTAAATTAAAAATGTAAGTTCCGTTCCATCTTTTTAAATGTGTAATTAGCAGAAAATCAAAGGAAATCAATTTATAATAAAATTATTGTTTGAATTCTGAGAATGAAAAATGGGTACAGAGATTTATTTCTGTGTGATTAGCAAAAAAAGTTGTCAAAAATAAGCTGCATGTACCTGAGAATTTACTCATATTTGGCATAATTTTTCTGGATTTTTTTTTTTGCAAGAATTTCCGTAATAAAAATATATTAAAAGACCCAAAGTTCCAGATGTGTAGCATAAACGGTTCTAGAGATATAATAAAATTTCCGACCGTGGGGGCATTTTGGCCCCGCCCCTGGTTAAACTAGAGTTAAATGCTTGTTTAGAAATGTTCATCCCCTGGTAATGCGAAAGTTTATGCAAAACTCACCCAGTTTATCATATTTACTTTTTAGTGCGTACCAACTTCCGTTGGACAGATGAATTAAATGAGGCCGTACAAAAAGAATTTGGCAGTTATATTAATAGAACTGCTGAGAAAACGATGCCAGGTAATTATTCTCATTTTCCCATACAAGAATTTACAGATAGCGTAAATTCGCGTAGATGAATAATTAAATATTTTTTGTTATTAAGCTGAAATTACCGCAATTAACCGTAATGGGCATGAGTATTTTTCGCTGTAACAGAGCAAAGCTTAAAATGTCAAATGTTAATTATCTAGTTTATGTTTATCACCATTAGAAATTCTGAAAAACTTGGTCTCCCAAATGATTCCCGTTCTTCATTTAGGTAAAAAATCTATGGAGAAGTTTATCAAAGTAAACAAGGGCATTATCCCATACGACAAAGTTAGAACAAAAATTGTCAATGAAAGAGCAAAGATGGATATCTTAATACAACGCAGACAACAGCAAATGAACATTCAGAACAGCAAATGAACATTCAGTGAAAAGCCATACTTTTTATTATTAAGCCTTAAGCTTGGTTCTCATATCGTAACAACCAGGAGTGTGTGAATTTTTCTTTTGTGACTGAATCATCCCAGAACACGTCGGCAAAATAGAAACTTTCAATCGTCGAAATCTGTACATCCCAGACAATATAGAGAACTAGCCTTTTGTTTATGTTATTACTTTAGTTCTTTTTGTTGGAAAAGGGAAAATAGCTAAATAAAAATGAGTGTTGAAATTCGAAGTACCATACTTTCCTGACCACTTACTCTACTGGCCTGAGGTTTACTCGATGTCAATATGTTGTTATGACGTCTAAGTGCTGGAAAAACGCCCAAATAGATTTAATGATCATATTTAAGCCATTTTCAGAAGTTGAAGCTTAAAATTTCAAGTTTTCGCATTTTTCGCAAGTACTTGTACCTTCGGGATTTTCTTTTTTGAACACAACTTGTTAATTTTATTTGCAAGAACGATTCAGTCAATAGGTGCCCCGCTCTATAATTTCTGAACGGTTCATTGCTGAGCTATAAAACGTTGCACACGTATGTATAGCGAAGAAAAATAGCCCCCCGCCCCACACGCACTCTAGAAATAGGGTTAAGTCCATGCGAATTCGTAAGCAACCTACCTTAAAAGTCTTAATTTTCGCGGGTTTTTAATTTCGCGAAGGCCAAAAAACACTTTTAAGGGTTTTAAATTTCGCGAATTCGGAATTTTCGGATATTTTGCGCAAATAAAAACAACATGATTCAAGGGATGTTCTATTCAAATAAAGTGAATGCATTTCCGTCCAAA
>JAULBZ010000436.1:0-31420 GCA_032360805.1 Neoturris breviconis
TTGTCTCTGTGGATCAATAAGCTTTCTTTTAGTTCGAGCTCAAAATTGTTCCGTGCCGATGTTAAAATAGAAAAGTCTCCAAGACTGGCACGATGGGAACAAAAAAGCAAGTGATCACGGACAGCAGTAGACTATTGGGAAGTAGTAATCTTTCCTGTTAAAGCAGACACGTCCATGTGTTCTGAGGCTCCAACCTTCAAATGTTGCATCGTAAAGACCGTTTTCCATTAGCGTAAAATTCCGCGCGGAATCCAAATGAAGACATTCCATTGGTAGAAATTGACGTATGACGTCAATTTCTACCAATGGAATGTCTTCATTTGCGTTCCGCGGGAATTTTCCGCTAGTAGAAATCTACCTTAAGAGTTAATTTATACAGTTAGTGTGAAAAACTACGGAATATGGTCCCGTATATCTCCTTATAAGGACTGTATATTGTCAAATATGGTCATACACGAGCCCTATACGGAGATAAACGGGGCACATTACGTGTTACGTTAGATTTTAACAAATAATTACATCTCCATTAATTTTTTTAAAAATAAAATAGAATTACAGTTGCACCCCGATTTTCCGATTTAGATAAAAAAAAATTGGGGGAATTCAATTTCTTATCCAAAGGGATCAAAAGAATAATTCGAAAAATAGAATGTTCGAAAAAGCGGGGTAGTACTGTATATTACCATCACCCTGTTTATACTATAATTTACTATTGTTTGCTATTGTTCCTTTCACATTATTAGGGGGTACTGACGGGTAAAATATTACTTAATATTTATATTAACGAAAATTCGTTATGACAAAATTTGACGTGCAAGCCGTGACGAAAAGTGTTAAACGTAACCCAGTTTGTAAAAACCTGCTCAAAGTCCGCAGTAAAGACGCTAGAACAAAGTTCTCAACGTCTTTACTACGGACTTTGAACATGTTTGAATATTGAATCTCCAGTATTAGAACTAATCATTAAAACGCAAATTTATTTGGAAAATTAATTTGAAATACTTGCTTCTGGACTTTTCAGCTGGAAATTAATGGATTACTCTCTGAGTAAACTTGTTCAGATTTCATAGTAAAGTTCCAAGAACAACTTTGTTCTGGTAGCTTTACTGTTGACTTTAAACAAGTTTCTATCCGCTGGGTGGTCCTAAAGCGAATACCCAGTGACGGAAAACTTGTTCAATGTCTGCAGTTAAGACGCTTGAACAACGTCGTTTGACGTCGTTTGATCGTTCGACGTTGTTCTAACCTCTTTACTGAAGACATTGAACAAGTTTTATCTACTGGGTAATATTTAATTCTTTTGTGACATTCCTGACCTCCTGAGATTCCAAATTTTATCATATAAATTCTCCTTAAATAATAATATTTAAGGGGGGTTGAGTTATTAAAAATCAGAATAAAAGGGATAATAATTTTTTGTTGTTATTACTCCCTAAAAATATGAAAAATAATAAAAAAATAACCGTAAATAGTATTATAAATGCGGAGGACAGTCACAATATTCATAAGAGTAACTTCCCAGTGAGCAAAAACTTGTTCAAAATCACCAGTAAAGTTTTTAACGTTTTTGTTGTTGTAGCATCTTTACTAGTGACTTTGAGCAAGTCTTTGCTCGGTGCGTTTATGGCAACTCTCATGTCTATCTCTTTGTAGGACATGATTCCTACAGTGTTTATTTCACATATCACATATCATAACCCAGGTAACTTTACAGTGAGTAACTTACTTGTTTCGATTTATTCTTTCTGGTAAAGATTTAATATATTTGCATTTATATCCTTACACCAACCTTCAGTAAAGGTACCACTCACTTTACACTTTATTTAATGCACCATTTGAAGTTTCTAGGTGGAAACCTATTATTTCTTAATCACCATATCCCATTCTTTCTCTGTATATTCTGGATACTCTCTATTAGATCTCTTCTTCTTAACGCCACAGCAAGAAATAGGACAGTCAGCTGAACATCTAGCGAAGCACCTAGAAGGACACCGTCCTGTAAAATTCTTTAATCTATTGTATCGAGATTGGTTCAACAGTTTTGAAAAATATGCATTACTACTAGTGTAACCTCTCTGAACGGGCAATTGTGATACGGCTGTTTGTCCCGATGAAGCTCGCTGCGTATTTACTAATGAACTATGTATTGGTGGAGCAGAACCAGGAGCTAGGTAAGACAAATCTTGTGCGTATTTTGGTTCCTTATTCTGAGCAAATGCTGCAGTTGTGGGAATTGTTTGAAAGTTTTGCTCCAATGATGGTGAGTTAACTGTTTGAGAATCGCTTTGATCCTGTCCTTCCTGGAAATATGGTGCCGGTGGTGGTGGCGGTGGCGGTGGAGGTGGCGGTGGTGGAGGTGGAGGTGGAGGCGGAGGTGGTGGTGCAGATTCTGTTGGTGATGGATTTGATGGCGGAAATGGCACTGCGGACTTTGTACAACACATTTCTGGGCAGAAAGGTAAGCAATCAGAATTGCAAATAGGAGGACACATATCTTGCATTGAGAGCTTTGGAGTTGGTGATTTGGCGTAATGTTTTATGTTACTTTTCTTACAACATGATACGGGACAACTTGGTGAACATGTTTGATAACAGCTTGGATAACACGGTGGTGGTGGTGGTGGTGGTGGTGGAGGAGGAGGAGGTGGCGGAGGAGGTGGCGGAGGTGCAGCAAAAGGTGCCGTGCAACAAGCTACAGGACAGGATTCTTGACAATTTGATGCACATGTAGATGGACATTGAGATATATCATATGATGGTGGCATTGGTACAGCTGGACCATTCTCTAAAAATCAAAATGATAAAAGAAACGTTAAAGTATGCACAGTAGTATGTACACTATTATCAACACGCAAACTAAAATAATAGAAACTTGATAGATCCTTTGATGTTCTACTTCATCGGTGCACACATGCCTATATATCCGGAACTAGTGTCCATCAAGGATTCGGATAGGACTCAATTTTATTGCAGATATAACACTGATTTCGAAAATGACCATTTTTGTATTTAATATCAAAATTTATGACCATTTGAACTACAACTTGGAATATTACCATTATTGTTTTTTTGTCACTTTACCAATTCTATAATATTTATGAGGTTTCCAACATTATCATAAACAATTTTCCTATTTGGACAGTGTAACCCCCTTAAATATGAAAGTTAAAGGGGCATTATTATGGGAGATTTTAAATATCAGGAGGTCAAATAATATTTACTTACTTGTGCAATGAATACCATTCCCGGACCATCCATGATTACACGCACAGATACCGAGTAAACACGTAGCATGCGAGTGACAATTATCACAGATAACTAAAAAATTTTAAAAACATAAAATTCGAGTTACAGAATGCATTGCAATATTAAGGCTAAAATCACCATTTCCCACATAATATCGTCAAACACACTATCCAAGGACAAGAACAAGGAGAACAACAACAAGAGAAGTAGCAAGAACAACACAAAAATAGTAATAACATTGACAACAGCTACCATTACCAACAGCACAATAACAAATACGCTATATAAACAATATATCCACATTTAGCATGCATGATACAAATTATATAAAGTAGATTTCTTACCTTTGCGACACTCATAGCCATCACCTTGGTAACCATATCGACAATGACATTTCCCATGAATGCAATTAGCGTGAATGTCGCATTCTGCGCATATATCCTCTGTAAATATATAAGTAGAAATTAGAAAATTATTTTAAAATATGTTTTCTTTAAACATTTTAAGGTTCTGTTTCTAGAGAACTGACATTTCATTATTAAGAACAGCAGTTGCCCCGAATTACTGTAGTATTTATTGTTTGAAACTGGCCAGTGAGGCTGGGTACTACATAAAGGAAGGAACTGAAAAGAAATACACAAAACAATTTCTGAAGCAGATATATAAAGCAAAAATTGTGATCCAATTTCTCTTCTTGAAAGTGGAGCAAAATTGCACAATGGTTCAATCAAAAGTATTGTGAAGACGGGTTATTGTCACAAAAGAGTTAAAGAAAAAAACAAAGCCAGTGGGTTGTTCAAAGTCCGTAGTAACGATGCTAGAATAACGTTGGAAACGTTGTTATATCGTCTTTACTGCGAACTTTGAACAAGTCATTGCCCAATGAGAACCTTGGCAGTGGGATCCTTCATAGCCAACTGGACAAATGCATTTATAATTTCTTCCCGAATCAAAATCATGACAAGTCCCTCCACTTTGACAAGGATTTGGATGACATGGATTACTCTTTAATGTGGTACCAGAAAGTGGTACTCCAGCCGCAAAAGTTGGATCACCCGATTGTATCGGTATTGTCGGGGCATAACTCGCTAAAACATAATTTATCAAGAAAATTACTCGTTGATATTGTTTAAATCACATGATAGATGATCATAATATTGCGTACGTCATACGCAGGGATCGTAAGGCAAATTTTAAAGCTTAACGCCAACACTCGTTTTGAAACGATTTGAAATTCTTGGCCTAACTGACTAAAATATAAAGAAACGAACAAGGGCGTATGTGAATTGAAACCGCTGAATGTTAAATGATTATCTTTAATATTTAAATTTTGATGAAATACTCGTTATCCAATATGCTTAAGTACAGTTATATTGGTACATGTAAGTTAAAAGAAAGAAATTTGCCTAAATTAACTCTGCAAAGAGCGTCAAAACAA
The DNA here is from genome assembly GCA_032360805.1 of Neoturris breviconis. Lineage (NCBI taxonomy): Eukaryota > Metazoa > Cnidaria > Hydrozoa > Anthoathecata > Pandeidae > Neoturris > Neoturris breviconis. The sequence goes on from JAULBZ010000436.1 coordinate 4,685, forward strand.
TGAGCTTGCAATTGACTGGTTGTTTAGTACGAAGAAATCAATCGGACCGTAATAAGGACCGTCGACTCAGTACGCTTTTTTGCAGATATTTCCTTACGTTTTCCATCTTCACAATATTTCCCAAAATATCCATCTGGACATTTACACATGAAACTACTATCTCCTTCATTGACGCATGCTCCATGATTTTGACATGGATTCGAATTACATGGATCTGTAGGAGCTAAAATATAAGACACAATAATGAAGCCACACCGAAGGGTGTTATGTCAACGAGCTTGCAATGGATTGGTTGTTTGGTACGAAGAAACCAATTCATTGCAAGATCGTTGGCTCAGTACTGTCCTATATATATTACATTTTTCAGACGGTTCTTTAGAAGACACCCTGCCAGCACACACCGAATTAATGTTATTGACTATTATTAAAACACTGTTCAGTGGGCAAGCGACATCGAAACAACGAATTAGCGCCCACATTGAACAAAGCACCCCCTCTAATGAACGTCTATCTTTATTAGCGCCCACTCTGAAAAAAAAGCGCCTAATGGCGATTAGTAAGAGAAACAAAACAGGGCTTGTTAATATTTTGTTAAGTAATATGAACGAAATTGAATTACTGTGGAAGCGAAATCATAGTTTACAAAATAATTTACATTGCGAACATGTTGTGAAAAAATCATAACGATATCACATACATTGCAAAAATGTTGCAAAAGAACTAATATGATATCTGACCAAACTGATCGCAATATAGATCGGATGAAAACTGGAATTGCAGTCTCACGAATTATGCAAATCTATATTATTCTCTTGCCGCATTAAATATTAAATGTTGTTGTACGTGTGGTACGATTTATCACCAGTGTCATTCACGCCTATTTTTTGTAGCTTTTAGCTGTTTAAGTCCACCATCTCAAAATAGATTTCATATTATAAGTTTAAATAGATTTTATTTTACTCTCATTTCTATCAATTGTACAGCATGAAAGACTACTGAATACGGAATCCATACAGCCCCGTCTCCGGACTGTGCATTGTCATGCATGGCAATACACAGTTGTAATACGGAGCTGTACGAACTCCTTATTCAGTAATCTTTTACACTGTGTTGCAACTGTGAACGGCCAATAAATAATTTATAATATTGAAAAAGGTTGTTCTAGAGTCTTTACTGCAGAATTGAACAAGTTTTTGCCCACTGGAATGTGTGATTTGTAAGATACGAAGAACTTACAATGGGAATCTTTTTCTTCACAATACTTTCCTGAATGACCAGCTTTACAAATGCATTTGAAATTACTATCAGTTTCATCAATACAAGTAGCTCCATTTTGACATGGTTCTTTATCACATGCTCTCGATGAAACAACAACAATATGTGGTGATGGTGGTGGCGGTGGTGGTGGTGGTGGAGGAGCTGGATGATGTACTACGATATGCTCTTCTGAATAAAAGATGAACATATAGAGTTCAAAAATGCAGCTCGAAATTACTCAATAAATTTAAATATGCATTAAAAATGCATTAACATAATCAAACATTTTACATAAATTAACAAAGTACCGCTTTACAATAGCTACGTTTATATTCAAGAAAAGTGAAGAGAACAGTGAGCTACAGTGGGCGTTCAAACGCTACAACAATATTAAGATTACATCGAAATATAAAGCAAAACTATAACCTAAAGCAATGAAAATATTACCAGAACATCGTTTTGTTTAATAGGAATATTTCGGTACAGAAAAAGGTTTAACATAGTACTTAGGATTACCTACTTTGTTACCCCTACATGGACTTATACACGTGGAAAGACTTTGAAACTTGTGTACCAAAGGGTGGGCCCCAAGTGCTCAGTTTATAAAGGTATATTTGCACTAGGCAAAACATTTTGAGCTAAAGCGAAAATAAGACATCACACGACTTGTGAAGACAATTCCTACCATATTGGAATGTCTACATTTGACATTTGCGCGAAATTTCTCGCCTAGTATAAATCAACCTTACGACATTGACTAATTAAAGTTCAGAGTGAAATAAAGGCAACAGTTACTGGGCATAGTCAAAATAAGAGGAACAACAGTCTTCAACTCCCCTGCAAGTGTCAGATTAATGAGTTTTACACAATATATAACGATAGTAGAATCGATCATTGCGACTGCCTTATTTATTTTCGTGTTATAATTTTCATAATGAATCCTGCAGGGGACGTGAAGACCGTTGTTTCTCTTATTTTGAGTAACTATTGCCTTGAAACAAGGCGATAGTTAGCGTTTTCTTGATTTTCACCTGGTTTTTACGGATGTAAACCCATGGACTTAAATTTAGGCAAGAACTTGTTCAAAGTCCGTAGTAGTAAAGCAACTTTTCTGTTACAGTTAAAGAAAATAAATTTAATAAAATTCAACAAAATAAAATTGCATATAGAGTTTGCAAGGTGTTTTTGCCACAACTTGATTCCGTCCTCCGCTGTTACAGGCACATTTCATTGGCAGACATAGTTCAGAGTCTTCACAGTACCGCATTGCAGTCTTGAGGAGATTCTGAAGTTGTTGTTTTTTATATACAAATTAAAATAAAAAATATTTTATTTCAGTTTGAACGTGTTGTATATTATCAATTAAAATAATTCATACGTTCCAACGAAAAACAGAGTATAAACTGTGTGGTTCGCCCTCTCGGTTTTGGGGATTTTTCCAGAAACCCAACAGACATTCCATTGGTATAAATTGACATCACGTTGACATTTCTTGTAGCTTGGTGTAAATCCATCTTAAAAGGTATTATAACTTACCACTGCAATCTCCATGCATTCCGCTTCCAATATATCCAGAATGGCAATGACATAAACCTTCCTCACAATATCCATGATCAGAATCACAACTAGTACATGGATCCACTATAAAGAAATGATATTTGATGTCATGTTAATTAAAAAATATGTTTGCAATTAAATTTGTTTCTCTGAGTGAGTTGTAGCAAAAAATCGTACATCATATATGGTACTATCCCATTTTCGCATCGTAGCAGCGCCAGGTTTACACGATAACTTTTATTTTTGAGTTAACATGATATCATAATTAGATGTCCAAGGTCAAAAGGTGCGGTAATAAAATTCATAACTAGCACATAGGAGTGCAGGTGAAGATTTCCTGCGTTCTTCTGCGTATAGAACAAGTTTTGGACCCAAATAATAAGTCTACAACAACAACAAAAAGAAAAAAAGAAATACGAAAAAAACACAGAAAATATGGTTAATATAAGTGAACGTCAGTATTGAGATGAATATCCATTGAATCGTATTGAATCGTAATGAATCGTATTGAGTCGTATTGAATCGAATTAAATCGTGTTGAATCGTATTGAAACCTAGTAAATCGTATTGAATCGTATAATATTACCTTCACAATAATCACCCTTGTAATGATTTTTACAATTGCATAGGAATGAATGATCTGTTTGTTGGCATGTTCCACCATATCTGCAAGGATTGGGATAACATGGATTATGTTCTAGACAGAAAAAAATAGAAAACATATATAAACAAAGCCATATAAGGCAATACACAATCAAAATACGAGAATAAACGGAACTGGATTCGCCTGTAGGTTTTTACGCTGTGAAAGCGAACACGTTGTTTACAGATGGATTATTTCAAGTGTACATCATGCATTGCATCACACGTTGTATTAATAAGTATCACCAAGCATCACTAAGCGGAAAAGTATTACACGTTTTATTTATTAGTATTACCAAGCATCACTAAGCGGAAAATTGGCTCTCTTATCATTAAGATCTCAGAAAATATTTACAAAAAAACATGTGTAAAAAGGAAGGGCATATCCTATAACCTTGATTAAAAATGTTTATTAGTGGGGTACCCATGGAAATGGTGCCCATGGAAATATGGGGCATCACAATTTGAAATTAAGCTTTACGGAGTCTCAGTCAAAACTTATTAATGCTTATGAAAAAAACGTGTATAAAAGTGTGACGTAAAATATGTCATAGATAAAATGACGCATGCATAAACTCTGAATGAAATAAAACTTTATAAGAGGAAAAAATTGTCCAAAGTCCGCAGTAAAGACGCTAGCACACCGTTGAATGACGTTGATGTTGTTCTAGCGTCTATACTATGAACTTTGCCCATTACATCTGAAGAATAAGGTTGAATGTAAGTGCTTACTGTCGCAATGGTGTCCTATATATGATCCTGTGCATGCGCATTGGTATTCTCCACCACCGACGTAATTACAACGCCCATCATTTTTGCATGGATTGAAAAAGCATGGATTCATTTCTAATGAAAAAGCATTTGTGTTAATGTTTTTCATACATAAAATCCTCATTCCATAGAACATATATCTCCTGTCCATTTATTCCACCCCACCTCCCAATTATTTAGCACTGAAGAGTAATGATGAAAGCACTCCAATGGACAAAAACTTGTTCAAAGTCAGCAGTAAAGACGCTAGAACTCCGTCTTCGAGGATGTTCGAGTGTCTTTACTGCGGACTTTGGACAAGTTATGCTTCTTTGTCTAATATAGTAACACTTAGTTCAATCTTCTCAGCAACTATTGACAAGTTAGTCAGACAGTAAATTCGCGAAATGAATCGCCTTTTGTGACACCCTGGGGTGTTTGTTACATATCTTGGGTGTTAACTGTACAAATTATATCGTTTTGTAAACATTACGTAATACATTTATTATATACTTCTATATTTACGTTCCCGAGTTCGTATTTAATTTTCCAAATTGGTAATTAAAAACGCACAAAAGTAACAGTAATTAAAACTCTCAAGTGATTATAATATTAAAGAAAAAAGATTAAAAACTCAAACAAAAATATTAGAAACAAACATTTGTCGTTCTTGAAACAACAACAAGCAAATAAAATGTAATGAAGAAATTAGGAGGCGATCGTTTAAGGTTAGTTTCTAACTGGTCGTGGTTGCGTATGGTTAAACCTATGTGTCTGGCCACGTTCTAGTCTGACCATAGAAACAGCAATTTTTAGCAATCAGATTGCACATTACGTAATGTTTTGATACAAGCAATATTGTGGTATCCTTACCCTCCACACGAAAAAAACCTAATACACACACGGCGTTTAATCAACGTAGAAACGACCTTGTTTCGACGTCTAGACGCCACAACTACGTCTTATCGATGTTGATTCGACTTAGTGTGACGGCAGGAAATGGCTTATGAAAATCATGATGCAATATTATTAATTCGTTGCGACATCATTAAAGTTTGTATATTATGATGGGACAAATATATGTGCTATTTAAAATATCAAATATATTTAAATCACGTGATATATCACGTGTTATTTTAATAAATTGTTTAAAATAGATGGACTTTGTATTTTTTTATGAAATGATAATAGCAGAATGTTAAATGTTTAATGTGTTACTGTACAAAATGGTGTCAAGTGTTAAACTCGACAATAAAAAAGTTTTTACTTCACTTAAAATATATATAACAGTGGAGGGAGTATCGATTATTTTATGGCACTGTGTTATGGCATTTCAAATGTAAAATTTAAAGAAAAGAATTGAGAAAAAAGTTTACGTTGTCATCGATGATGAAATGATTTGATTTCTTCGTACAAAAGAAACTAACCCGTTATAAAATCGTTTGCTTACTTACTCAGTGGGCAAAAACTTGTTCAAGGTCAGTAGTAAAGTCGCTAGAAAAAACGTTGTTCTAGCGTCATTACTGCGGACATTGAACAAGTTATTGTCCACTGGGCTTCTGTGTAGTTTCAATTTTGTTGTATGTGATCCTATTTATTTCTTTAGAGATGTTCTTTTTACCAGTTTAAATACGTGTATCTGATAAACAGTAGACTCTCGATGTAGCGAACTTCAGATATAACGAACATCTCGGTATAACGAATTCAAGTTTTATTCCCCTGTTTTTTTTGCTAACAGACTTCTTATAAAACCTCTCTCTATATAACGAGCTTTAGCTGTATCACACAATTTGGAAAAATATCACTATTTATGAAGTGTTTACAGTGTTTTTAGTATTATATCCCAGCCGGCAATAACCTGTTCAAAGTCATTAAAATAACGTTAGAACAACGTTCTTTGAACGTTGTTCTAACGTTATTTTGCTGACTTTGAACAGGTTTTTGCCGGCTGGGATATGATCAATTTTATTTCATCTTTCAATATTTCAACAAAGAATGTTGACGTGTCTGCTTCTTTCTGAATTTAGGATGACTTCTGTTCCAATTATTCTCTGACTATAATCCTGAGATACCCACAAAACCCTGAGATACCCACAAAACCCGGAAATTACATTTGAAAACCTACATGCCAAATTATCAATACTTTCGATATATCAAACTCTCGATATAACGATTTTTTCTTTTCACTTTAGTGTTCGTTATATCGAGAGTCTAATGTATTTCATATCTATTCATTTGTTATAGATTTCATATACAATTTATATAAAACTCAACCAGAATTTAAATTGAGATTGGAAATCATATACATCAAGAAATGCTTCCAAAAGGATACATACTTCAAGTGGTACTCTATTTTATCACTGTCGTACTCAAAGATTTCTTTTACTTGACATATAAATTCATCACAAATGCAACAGTCCAAAATATTACTATTTTAACAGCAAGGACTATTTTAAATGGGAGCATACGACTTATATATTACATGATTGGCACATCAAACTCAAATCCAATGATAAAACTAGTTGAAAAAGAGATCAAAGAGATACCAAAATCAAAAATCATGACATCAGAAGATCATGAATCAACGAAATCAGTTATATCAGAATCTGCAAAAGAGATTAAGGTTGTTTCAATGTCAATAGGTACTGTTGTGTTAACATGGATTATAAAATCAGCAACTTTGCTTAGGCGATCATTTATTGGTTCGATAGCTGAGCACAAGAAAGAAAAAACGTAAAACAAGAAGACTTTCCATAACTTGTTCAAAGTCTGCACTGTAAAGACGCTAACGATTTTTTAACGTTATTCTGGCGTTTTTACTGCAGACTATGAACAGATAGTTTGTAGTAATAATGTTAATATTATTCATAGCGTGACATTTTTTTTCGTGACGTTGTTGTGACATCAGATCGTTAAAACAACGTTTTTTTTTGTCCCAACAGGGAGTTAAGTATAAAAAATAATGGTAATGTTACTCTGCCGGCACGTGGCGTTTTTTCAACGTAAAATGACGTTGGTTTGACGTTCTGACGTCAAAATAACCTCTTTGTTTACGTTGCAAAAAACGTCACGTGTCCATTGGGGCTTTGTTGGTATAAATTACAACAACTTTTATATACCAAAAAAGATTTTAAGCATGTTCTGTCAACGAACGTCAATTGACTGGTTGTTAAGTTAGAAGAAACCAATCAGATGCAAGATCGTTGATCCAGTATCAAATTACTTCAACGTGATAATCAAACAAATTAACTTTTTGCACGTTACAATATAAAGATGACAGCTTTTATTTATTTATTTTTTATTTTGTTTTATTTGCTCCCAATATACTAGCCTAGCTAATTCGTGGAGCTGATGCTACGACATGGACACGGTGATATTTTTACTGGTAGCACGAACATTATGTTAAAATTTAAAAACAAAATTAAGTTATTTATTTTATTTGTGAGTATGAATTTGAGAATCAATGTATGTACTATATGTTATTGGGTAAGCTTGGGTAATCTTGATAGGTATATATGTGTGGAAAGGAGCGGTTCGCTCACAACGTGAAATGCTACCGAATACGGTCTCCTATACTCCGTATCCGAATAGATAGAACTACGGGACTGTATTCGGTAGCAAGTAAATATATCTCAGAAGCAATCATTTTAATGTTTTTGTACGTTCAGTTTCTTGCTTACTTTCAAGAATGACCGCCCTGGGTTTAACGTTTTCAATGTTGTACTAGCGTCTTTACTGCGGACTTTGAACAAAGGAGAGGATTATATTATTAACTAAAGATATACCCCATTCATTATAAATCTGCATGTACGAGCAAATAATTTTTAAAAAGAAATACTTCTTCGCAAATCCTGAACCCCAACTCGATCCCAGAACTTCGTTTCTCTCCTTAGGCGTCAAGAGGGAAGAAACCCTGGAATCGAAGTTGCCTGAACCCGGTTATTATTTCAACTCAATATACAAAGTTTGTAATGGAAATTTGATATTGGGGAGATAATATTACACATTTGTGTCTACATATTAACATATTAGTCAAAGGTGACGTCAGCGAAATAACGAAGTAACGTTTCTCAGAGTTACGCAGAGAGCTCATATGTTTATCAAGAACGGGAAATTCTATACTGATAAAAAAATAAACGTAAACAAGAAACGACTTTTTGGCGTTGATCAAATGTCGCGTATAATCTTGTGAATTTGTACGTAAAAATACAGCAATAGACCTGTTCACAAATGCATGAAAGCTCAAAGTAGAACTTGTTGCAATGCGATAACTTCAAATTCTGTATGATTTATTCACAAATCTTTGTGGTTGGTCCTACGTCCTAAAATTTCTGTATCAAAATACTGAAGTTAAGCTCGAAAAATTTGAACTTAACTCCCCTACCAGAGAGCACTGGAACAGACACAAATATATGTTAGCATCCCTAACCAGGTTTACTTAGAAGTCAAACAACACTGACTTTGTAACTTTTCTGTGGTATTTGATGTATTATAGCTGCTTTATTTATCAAAACATAGAGAATAGATATTCAAAATGAATCATCTATAAATTCGACCAAAAAGGTGCAGAAACAATGGATTTAGACCCAGAGCGCTTAGCACACTAAAGCTCTATTTTAACAGTATGTTTCTGTGGGCTAAGAAATGTAATAGGGAGCTATGACACTGTTAAACTTTGTTTTTTAAAAAAGCGATAGCTTCGGGAATATAAAAAGTTTTTCAGAGCGTCCGTTTATTTGTGTTCACTTACGACCCTCTTTTAACAGTTATTTTTTTTGCGCCTCATAAAAATTTCAAAATTATGTAACCACTTAAGTTTCTAGCGTTTTGATTGGCCCGCTTATATGTTATATGTTGGAATGTGCAGAATGCGGAATTTATAGTCGAAAGTGAATAACCCCAGCGGTCAAACATTTGTTCAAAGTCCGCATTAAAGTATTCAGAACAAACGTTGAAAACGTTGTTCTAGCGTCTTTACTACGGACTTTGAACAAGTATTTGTCCACTGGAAAAATAATGTACGACTTAAGAATTTAAGTATCGGCGATGTTAATCTTTTAGATAAATATTTTATCAATGAGAGAGAGTTGTTTGGGTTTAGACCCAAATTATGGAATGACAACATTTTTATCACAGAATTCATATACCAGAAAATAATGATCATCCTCCTAGGTATGAGAGACGTTAAGAGAGTCTCTGGAGTAGGCTATGCGCTCTCTCCTTTGCGTTACTAATGAACCCAGAAGACTTTAAGTGAATACTAAGTATAAACCTTTGCGGTGGAGATTCTTATTTTTTGGTGACAATAAGATGTATTGTTTATATGATCTTGCTGATCTCGTTTCAATTGTTTGTGTATTAAACATACATAATATATTTTTTATACCAAAAGTTGACTTTCATTTTATGAATAATGAACAGCCGCTTGGCTGCCGAAAGATTTCTGCTGTTTAGGCAACGTTTTGCTTAGGTCTGGTTTCTAGAATTAGATTTGGTAGAATTTTGTTTCTCGAGTGTAATTTAATACTATATAGATCTAATTATCTTCTCTATACATCTGGTAATCAATATCAACCTCATTTCCTGAAGCTCTGTTATGTTCAGCCTGCCGCACTCTCTATCCCTTAAAAATTAGAAAATTTTATTGGTAATTCATCAATATGAAATTTGCTTATATCTTTTATGGTTGGATATTTTCCCTATTCATTGATTCCTTTCCGTTTTCCTTTCTAAAATACCCCTGCAATACTTATATTTCGTCTTGTCCCGGTGTGTTTTTTTAAGTGGGTAAAGACTTTTAGCGATCAGCTCCAAATAAATATTGTCAGAAAACTTATACCCACAGAATAGTAACAGTGTTACGGCTTATAGTATCTTTTGTGCATTGACTATTGTGCAAAATGGCGTAACTATTTTTCGCGTTTCTATTCTCTATGCGGTGCTGTATTAGCCGGATGGGAGTGATTCATTGCAAGAATTCGTTGTGGACGAAAGGACGGAAAGAGACAGGATCGGTAAACCAAGCAATCTCTGCCTTTAGCGAGATTGAACAAAGAAAACGAGGCATTGACTGTTCAAATTAGAAACTTGTTGCAATGCAATAACTTCCTTTTTGTGCAGCGACAGTATTGCAACAGATTGCTACTTTGAGCCTCGTTTTCATTATTTGGGAATAGGTGTACAAAAAAGAATATAGAGATCCAGAAAAGATACCATGGTAAAAAAAAATGCCTTCGTTTACCTACTTCACTAAATTAATTCTATTTGCGTACAAATTACGACCGAGAGAACTTGATCTGATTAATTTCAAACCTTAAGTATTGAGAAAGTAAAAACTGTATCTTATAACTTACCTTCGCATTTGGTTCCAACAAAACCACCTGTGCAAGAACATTCATATCCAATGTCATGATCGTGACAGCTACCTCCATTCTCACAAGGATTTGGATGACACTTAGATGTTGCTGGAATGAATAACCATTGTTTTAGATACTTTTATCAAATAGATTAAATTTTGTCACCCAAGCAGGAATATAACTTCCCGACATCACCTGTAGAGATGTGTAGTTTTAGCTTCAAAGCTGAAAAACTCAAAAACATTTCTCTACACGTGATGTCTAGCAGTTATATTCAGACTTGGTATGCTGCAGACAGAAAGTAACAAATATTTTTAAAATAAAAATAAAAGCATCGTTAGACTCTCAATATATCTTGATTATCCAGTACCTCGAACATATCGGTTTCACGAACTAAATACTCGGTCACATGAGGCCTAACCTCCCCTAAATAGTACTCGCCATCTCAAGCAACTAGATTCTTAAACAAAAATATCGACATTCAACTGTGTACAAAATAATGTCTTTTTTAGTGCATACCTTCACAAACTTGTCCATTTCCAACAAAGCCAGTTAAACAAATACAATTTCCTTTGATACAGGCAGCATTTTGATCACATCGTGAACAACTGTGATGAGAATCTATAAAGATGTATAATTATAATACTAAGGCGTGGACCCCCTAAATGAGTTTTACCCTAAACGATCTTGCATTTGATTGGTTTCTGGTGCTCATGTAAAGGCTGCCTTAATCGTCCAAAGTGTAAGTGACTGACGAACATGATCCCGCATATTCCCGTATATAGACTGTGTTACCATATTTGGCAATAAACAGCCCATATATGGAATATACGGGACTGTATCCGATAGTCTTTCAAATTGTACTTGTTTTAAAATTTGTTACATATTTAAGGGTGATTTCTATCAGGCGGAAAATTCCGCGCGATAGCCAAAATATTGCGTGATGATGTGTGATGAAGTGTGATGTCAATTTTTACCAATTGAATCCAATCTTCTTTTTGGCATTTTGCGCGGAATTTTCTGTCCAATGGAATTCAACTTTTAGAAAGGTAAATGGAAATGTTCCATTTCTTGTCAAATCATGCTTTATATTGTATAGACCAAGTTTTGAAGATAAATCAATCATATTTTGGTCAAACTGATATTCCACGTTATGTTAAATAGAGTGCAATTATTAGAATATTATGCACACTTGCGCATGATCTGACTTGTAATTGATCACACTATGTATTGTTTCATTGTTCCACTATTTAACATCTCCATTTAACCATATGGGTAGAAAAAATATATGGCGTGGTGTGGTAAACCAAACAGTAAAAACATAGGGAAATTCTAATATACTCACGTTCACAAATAGGTCCCATAAACTCGTGTGAGCATATGCATTGAAATCCTTGTTTTGTCTCTATACATGCACCGTTATTTTGACAAGGATTCGAAAAGCAATGACTAAGTTCTAAATTTAAAAATAGTCGGTGTTATAATAGAAGAATTATTTACTTATATAGTTACTTAAACTTATGTAGTCAATACAATGTCATCAGTATTCCAGAAAAACCAAATAATATAAAAACTTTGTTGATGTGTGTCAATTAATCTTATTCGTATGCCAATCCCTTATTTAAAAGAAATAATTAAAACCTCTTATTTAGTATTGCCGCTGTGATGAATTTATTTGCAAAGGTATTCAGTCACACGCTGTGAATACATCGAGGTGGAAAAGCAATAGGTAGAGCATGATGCAATTTTGACATGGTGGCGGAACTGGGCACAGAAATACCTGTATATAAATGAAACGCATATTTTGACATCATATCATTACGCCTGTCATTAGAAATAAACTACAAAACAATTCAAACGTGCAAAAGTAATGCATAATGCATTGGAGACATTAACCTATTTTTATGGACGAAATAAATCTATGCACCATAAATATTAAAACCTGTTTTCTACTTGGATAAGACTTTCAAAGAGTGTTTTGAAAACAAACAAAAGTGAAATATTTCTAGTTTGATTATTTTCCAGCTGAGAAATAAATCTGATCGGCTGGATATCATATTTTGGAAAATATTTCAGTAGTGAACTGTAAACAGCCTATAAATAATTGGAAAAGAAATACTAGTGCCAAATTGAAACGGTATATTATTCCAATACCTGAACAAGTATCTCCATGATAACCATTTTCACATCCGCATTTGTAGCCAAAATCCGTTTCTGTACATCTCCCACCATTCAAGCAAGGTTCTGGTTCACAGTAACTTTCATGTTCTAAGAAAGAAGATCCGCAAATTCCCAGTGAATGAAAATGTGCTCAAAGTCCGCAGTAAAAACGCTAGAACAGCTTTTTCAATGTTATTCTAGTGTCTTTACGGTGGATTTGAACAAGTTTTTATCTACTGAGCAGTGACTCCATTCGGTATACTTTTACATCGCGATAGATGATAAAATAGATCTACTAACCATGACACGACGGACCGATATATCTTTCTGCACATTGACACGAAAATCCTGATGGTGAGTTTGTACATTGTCCACCATTTTGACACGGTGAACTGTGACAGTGATCAATTTCTAAAAATAAAAACAGGCGTTGCTTTTACAAGAAAACGAAATGTTCATTTCATATCATTCCATAAAAGAAACTAATCTAAATAGAATAGTAGATCAAATTCACAAATAATAAAATCGAGGCAGCTCAAATTAGAAACTTCTTGTAGTGCAATAACTTTATTTTCGTGCAGTGACTGTACTTTTTTTGTAATTAGTTGTTTATTGGTAACTTGGTGTGAAACTACTGAATAAGCTATACATAGCTTTGCACACAGACTGGGTACTACCATATATGGTCGGCCATAAACAGTCTGTATACAGAACTATATGAGGTATTCCCAGAGGACAAAAACCTGTTCAAAGTCCGCAGTAAAGACGTTGTTCTAGCATCTTTACTACTGACTTTAAACAAGTTTTTGCTCACTAAAACGAGACTTTAACCGGTAGCATTTCACTCTGTTTCGCCACACCAGAGAGGTTCCAAGTACAATAAATTAATAATCGTTATCAGAACTTTCAATTACTGAAACAATAGCTATACAAAGTACTTTGCTGTGTTCTTTCTATACCCTCTTCTATACTAAGTACAATATATTGGAATCCATTTCCATTTGAAGTGAATATAGCTATATTAGTTACTGTAACACATAACGGTAAGTTACAACATTTAATTTCCAATAGGAAACTAGAGTAAATTTGCAATAGTAACATGTGAAATATAACAACGTCAAATTCGATATAGTGATTGTTCCAAAATAGGCGTAGTGCGTGATGTGGGATTATCTTTTTTAGTTTGGGGAGTATGTACGAGTTACATCTCCATGTATGGATAAAATACACAAAAAACCTGTTAGGCCGTAATTATGGTGTTTACATGTACTTACTTTTCCTAAATGAATTATGTGAGTAAACTGAATAACTTGTGAATTTTAAAGGCCATACGAGTTCAGAAGCAATCCTGTAAGGCCACCTGTCCGTGTTAGGATTGAGAAATTGTGTTGTGGAAGAATTGTTTAAAATTTAATGTTTCAATCTCCCAAGTTTTTATGCTTCATTACAGCTCAAACAGCATAATTACATTAGCTCTCATCAAGAAGCATGTTTTTACTTTCGTTTTCAAAGCAAAAAAACTTATTTTGTTCAATAGCATTCCAAAATAACATTCATGGGTCGGCGCAGTTCGTATTGCCTTTAACAGGTTAAAAAGGGAAACTGACCGATATGAGAACCCTATGAGGAATGTGGTGTTATCTTCATATATGATTTAGGGTCGATTTCCATTAGGCAGAGAATATCGCGTGCATGCCAAAATAAGACATTCCATTGTTAGAAATTGACGTCACACATCGTGTGATTTCGATTTCTACGACCAAAGGAATGTCTTCTTTTGGCCTGCGCGCGGAATTTTTTGCCTAATGAAACATTTACGGGAATTGAATTCATATCACGATTATTCCCTACTTACCTACTTGATGATATTCATGTACATGAACATTCAAATGTTGCGGTGACGTATGCATTTCAAAACGCGCAGGCGCATCATAATAATGAGTCACGTGATGACGATGATGAACAATTCCTGTATGATGTGTAATACGTTGCTCAAGGTGATCGGCATCATTATGCGAAGCATGTGTTCCGTCATCAATGAAATTAAGGCTAGAATGTAACGGTGCATCATATCCGTAACTTTGAGCATTATGTGGCGTAACATCGTTATGTGACGTTACATCGTTATGTGACGTAACATCGTTATGTGACGTAACATCGTTATGTGACGTAACATCGTCACCAAAGTTACGTGAGTTTACGTCATCACCATAGTCATGAGAGCTGCGAGCTACTTCGTCAAGGTTATTTCCTTCTATTTCATGTAAATTGTGTCCATCAAATTCCAATTCGTGTCCATCAACTTCAATAGTATTTCCTGGTATTGTGACGTCATGATTTTTCGATGTCACGTGGACACCACGTGGGTTTACATTTTCTTGATGAAATTTATGTATTTTTGGTTCTATATCAGTTGTTGTAGAGTCTTTATAGTCATCTCCACCACCATCATTATCAACAGAATTATTTAACTCCGATTCAAATTCTGTATCTGAATACATTTCATTATGTACGTTCTCACGTTTCTTCGCTGCGTTAAGTCTGATTGGTTGGTTATGTTTTGGAGAACGGACTTTCAGCAATTTATTTATATCATAAGCTGTCATTGGTTCATTTTTATTTGCTACACGGATATTTTCGCGTAAAAATCCGTGAAATGTTTGAGGTATTACGTTACTAAAATGGGCGTTAACTGCACGTGGGTGGCCACTTGATCTGAAATGGGCGTTGGGGTGGTTGTGAATACGTTGACGCCTACTACCCTTTTCTATATATTTAACTCTCCTTTTTCCATGGCTTAATGTCGTGGCAATCACTATGGTTACTAATAGCAACGTTGTTCTTATTGTTAACCCCATTCTCAAAATCATTTAATAGCTACAATATTTTCATCTCCATGATTTATGCCATAATTAGCTAAATTATTATTTTTGTTATTGTTTGTTTTAATGTTCTATAAAGAATCTACAGATGAGAATACTGAGTCAATGATCTTGCAATGGATTGGTTTCTTCGTACGGAAGAACCAATCCATTGCAAGCTCATTGACCGTCATCAACAAATTATAGATTGTTTTACAGCGAGCAGTATTTGTTTAAAATAAATATATATTTAACAAATTGTGTGTAGTATTTTTTATCGTTTTTTAAATGCAAATTTTTAATCCTGTCAATAAATAATAATTCATTTTCTGAATTCTTCCTCCATCTTGTTGTTGGCTTAAATGTCATAGGACAAACTGTCTAATGGTAGTAACGGAAAAGACAATTAGCAGAAATGACAAGTAGTAGATTAGGCTTGTTTTCCATAGGATAGGATTAAGAGTATGCATCAGCTAGAAACTGATCCTATAGTTGAATCTAAATATAGTCAGGTATTTCCTATCCTGTGTAAGAAAGTGAGAGCTTCTCACAAACAAATCAGCGATAGGGTAAACATTAATTGTTTCAAACAACAACTCCGTCGGCTGCTTCTCATTTCGTTAACATTCCACTATTCAGACAATTAAAGTTTACAAAGGAGTTGATATAATCGAGATAATTGATTCTATCGTGAGGATCATTACCCCCTGATATGTCAAACTTTGTCATACTAATTTCCTTTACTATCAATATTTAACAGGGTTTAGGTTATCAAAAATCCAGAAGAAATAAGCAATGCTGTCTGCTATCAATCCCCCCCCTCCCTGAAAATACGAAAAATAGCAAAAGAATGACAAGCGAAATATAACAATAGAATGACTAGGGAAATATAGCAATACAGGCATTAGGTAGAAAATTCCACGAAAGCAAAAATAAGACATTCCATTAGTAGAAATTGACGTTACAGCGATGTGTGATGTCAATTTCTTCTACCAATGGAATGTCTCTATGGCTTTGCGCAGAATTTTTTGCCTCATGGAATCGACTTTTATCTGAAAACATCGCTCTACAAGGTAACTATAACTTTACAAGAGGCTCGTTCATAATAAGGCTCGTTCATAATAAACATATGAAGAATTAACAACAACCATAAGTAAACTTAAAGGTCGTTTTCCATTAGCGTAAAATTCCGCGCGGAATCCAAATGAAGACATTCCATTGGTAGGACGTCAATTTCTACCAATGGAATGTCTTCATTTGCATTCCGCGCGGAATTTTACGCTAATGGAAATCCAGCTTAATATATATCTTAAATTCCATCAAGTTTGTTTAATTGTACCAAATAGATAATCTTAAAATTATATAATCATGCTCAAATTTCTTGCGTTTGTTATCACTGTCGTGCGAATATAATTCACTGAATGAATCAATCAAGCGTGTCTTAATATATATCTCGGTAGTATTTGCAGTAGCTGTTACCACACTTATAATCTTTAGTTATAATTAACTTCAACTACTCAGTTAGCTTTACAAGCCGCCCCACCCAACTCGATAAATCTTAATTTATGACGTAACGAATTCATACGCACGCATAACTTTATCGTGATCGAATGTCACGTTAATATGATGTTATTTGAGCATGATGTGGCTTATTATAACATATTTGTACTCCACGTGGCTTATCCTTTCTTTAATACACTGCAGCACCTCAGTGAACAAAAACTTGTTCAAAGTACGCTAGAAAAACGCTAGAACAATGTTGAAAACGCTGTTCTAGCGTCTTCACTGCGTACTTTGAACAAGTTTTTGTCCACTGGGAGCAGTCATTGAACGTCAAGAAATAGCTATATATTATCGAATTATTTTTCTTATATCTAATATATTATATCCAATTGTTTTTCTTCTCTTTGAATATTTTATTTCATATTTAGTTCTGGCGCGTATTATAATCTAATGGGTATATGATTTAAATCACAGTCACTGCACAAAAAGAAATTTATTACATTGCAGCAAGTTCTAATTTGAGCAACAAGCGCATCGTACTCATTGTTTTTGTTAAAAGGTCTTCTATTGATCAGTACATTCATGCGGAATATTATGACTTCTACACAAATAGTGTAGCTACCTGTTAACTGTAATCTTAATATTATGTTAATGATCTTCTTCTTTGACATCATCAAATCCTCTATTTGCTACCTAGGATTCTGGCAATCAATAACATGCAATCCTATACCGAAGCTTTCATAGATACTATGCATTTGTTTGTTAAGTAATTGTTTATATTGGAAAAAAAATATATGACGTCATATATTAAGTTTCAACACAAAAATCAACAAAAACATTTTAACAGTTATTCTTTTGTAGGTTTTCGTAGTTTAGTTACCCAGTGGGCAAAAAACCTGTTCAGAGTCCGCAGTAAAAGCGTTAGAACAAGGTTGAAAACTCGTCCTAACGTTTTTTTTTGCAGACTTTGAACAAGTTTTTACCCACTGGGTCCATGTGAAAATTTAAAAGAGGTTACCACAGAATGGTAATCAATCACAAAATTATAAATTGCGTAAAAATAAAATCTACAGAGGAGAGTACTGAGTCAACGATCTTGCAATGGATTGGTAAGTTTGTTGACAACACTTCTGTACAGATTCATTTTTATTTAGTTTTGTCAATTTTAGTTGATTTAACCCTTACAAAAAAGTTGGTTTTTGCGCGAAATTTTGAGATGGTCCCTAAACGGCGTGTAAGACCAAATTGCTTCACATATGCCTGTTAATTACGATATATAGCAATTCACAATCCTTATACGGAACACTTGGTTATCGTAATCGGACGTCCGTTGCATTGTGCTAGCTTCAAGTCATATAAAGGATTTCAAACAATGTTAGTGCTATTTATGGCGGGGGCGAGACGGGGTTTTCACCCACTTCCATTTCTGTTGCGACAACTTCGGCGAAGTTTTCAGCCCTTTGAATAGGGTTTGTTGATTATGATGTTTGTAGATTAAAGAACATGCGAAATAGATCAAAATACTGAAATATTGCTTTTTTGGAATGTCTGTAGAAATAGAAGACATAATTTTTGAATATTGTGAATGTACTATGATTGGTTAAAAAAACATGTAAATTTCCTTGCTCTATCATTTGCTAATCTGAAAATATCAATGGGAATATAATTAATTCCCTCAGTATTCCCCCAGTGTTCCCCCAGTACCTTTTTTAGAATCCCAGCATTATAGGGGCAATAAAACTCACCCAGAGGTACAAACCTATTCAAAGTCAGCAGTAAAGACACTAGAACAACGTTTTCAACGTTGTTCTAGCGTCTTTACTGCAAATTTACCAACTGGGTAAAAACTCAATTAAACCTCAATTATTTACCTTCGCATCGCATTCCGGTTGAAGCTTCTGGACATACACATTCATATTTGTCAACAAGGTTAAGACAGGTAGCACCATTCTTACACGGGTTAGTTCCACAAAAATCAGTACCTATCAGATAAAAAGTATTTTACCCATTGAGTAAATCTTGTCTAAAGTCAGCAGTAAAGACACCAGTGCAACGGTTAAAACATTTTTCTAGCGTCTTTACTGCGGACTTTGAACAGGCTTTTGCCCACTGGGTATAATTTATTAAGGATGCGAAAGTCCAAAAAAAGAAATTACATTGGTAGAAATTGACGCAAAGCGATATGTGATGTCCATTTTTCCCAAATGTATTCTTTTGGATTTCGTTGCGTCGTTTTTGCGTAGTGGAAATCAAAACTCGGATCATTCATGATCTTTTATAGTAGAGATATGTCAATGTAATGCAGTTATGATCAAAACCAACAAACTATTGCTTTTATAAAAGTGATTGTATATCAATTTGGTTAATTCCTAGGTACTACAGTCGTGGACGTAAATTATCGATAAATTATCGTAAAAATCTTTAGGTTTCCCCCTCCCGCCACCTTCAATGCTGATTTTCTGTATGTACACAGAACATATGAAGGCCAACATTGAGATTAGGGGGTTTTTGGGAGAGGAAGGACAATGGAATATTAGACTTTGTGTGTTTTTATCATAATTTACGTCCACGATTATATAGCTACTGCCGTTTAATTATGAGCAAACATTTTAGTATAGTATATATGTAATTATATCGAGTACTCCCCACGTGGCCTCGTGTCCTATGTTACCTGTGTTCCCTACGTTTCTGCGTGCCTTACATGCCTCTATGCCATCGTGGCCTACGTCCACGTGCGCCCTACATGCACGAGTGTCATACGAGCCCTGTATACATAGATACAACGTTCTGAAAGTATAACAACAAATAATCCCACGTGGAAAGGTGTTTTCAGAATATCATTTTAAGCGTTGTTATCACCACAGAGAGAATCACAGAGGGAATCACAGGGAATCAGAATACAGAGGGAATCACACTTGACTTCCATTCAACGTCGAATAGACGTGGATTTAACGTGCAGATGTCAACACGAAATTTCAAGTGAATTAGATGTCAAGTGCCTATACTACAAGGATATAACAAACCTTCGCAAAATCTTCCCATATAACCACTTGAACAGGTGCAATGAGCTTCATCATCAATATCCATACATGTACTTTTACTTCGACATGGATTTGGATGACACCTGTCAATAGCTACAAATATATATTATGAAATGTAGCTATAAAGTATCCAAAAATCCCAAAAGGTAAGCACTGGTGTGAATACTAGCGCAAAAACATTTACAAACACAACATGAAGGACTACAAGATACTGTGCCGGATTACTCCGTAAACGGTCCGGATTTCTCTGTAATCAAGCTGCGTTGTCATGTATGTCCGAGACAAAATAACGTCATTTGGATAGTCACCTACAGAGTATTTAATAATAACACCACAGCTTCCCAAACCTATCCGAAGTCAGCAGTAACCCCACCAGCCCAACATGGTTACGACATTGTTACAACGTTGTTACGACGTTGTTACGACGTTGTTACGACGTTATTACGACGTTGTTACGACGTTGCTACGACGTTACTACGACGTTGTTACTACGTTGTTACGACGTTGTTACTACGTCGTGTACCTACTGGGAAAGACGCTAGTCTTTACTGCGGATTTTGAATAGGTTATTGGCCACTGGAAAAGTTACCGATAGCTCTATACGCGGACTATGCGTTGCCGTATCTTAGTAGAAACACACTGTTGGAAAAATGTCGAAGTAACGTCAAAACGTTTCTCCGACGTCGTGTGCCGACGTGTGATGTCAATTTCTAACAATTGGATGTCTTCTTTTACGCTGTGATTGGATGGCTATACAAAGATTTCTGAGGGAAAAAATCTGACTGTATCCAGTGGACAAAAACTTGTTCAAAGACCGCAGTAAAGGCGCTATAAGAACGTTATCAACGTTTTCAACGTTGTTCTAGCGTCTTTACTGCGCACTTTAAACAAGTTTTTGCCCATTGGGTTACTTTGAGAAGTGTATCTACTTACATTCACAAAAATCACCTTTATAACCCTTCCCACATGTACATTTATATCCTTCAGATGTTTCGTAGCAGTCACCGCCATTTTTACAAGGGTTCGGCTGACATTGATTTATCTCTAGAACAATGAATTTAGATTTTTAAATAAATCTCAAATGTTTGTGCCAAAATTACAGTTTTGTTCTGTAGATTTGAAACAACTAAATTTGATGAAATTCAACGAAAAAGAAAGTACGCAGGAGAGTAATATGTCAACAAGCTGGCAATGGCTTGGTTTATTCAGTACGAAGAAACCAATCAAATGAAAGATCATTGATCCAGTACCTTATCGTCGAAAAAAGGAAACATTAACCGAGGAAGATATAGTTTTTCATGAAGCAACTTGTTACAATGCAATAACTTCCTTTTTGTGCAGTGACCTAAGCCAAGGAAGTTATTGCATTGTAAAAAGTTATACTTTCAACAACGAACGCTTCGTTTACATTGTTTTATGAAAAGGTCTATTAATCACTAACCAGCAATTTAGTCACTTTTTGTTGACTCAGTACTTTTCTTGGTAAATGTGTTCCATGAAAAGGTCCCTTAGTCTGTATTATATTTTATAAAAATTACGAGGAAGTACAAATATAAATCATGACAGATAGGGGTTAAAATAACTGCCGGTCAACATTGTAGTGGAGAGATATTTAAGAATATTATCACCTCCACAGTAATGACCAGCAGTGACGATTTTAACTGCATGTTCTCATCACACTCTACCTTCACTTGCATCTTCTACTATTTCAACTTTTTTATTTAACATTTTATCGCAGAAATTCCCCTTTAATATTTGTTTTTAAGTTGTTGTTATTGATAACAATATTTTCTCTTTCTAACTATGTAATTAATAATTAACCCTTGTTTAACCGAGGGAGGAATATATATCTAGTACTGTTTATGCTATACAGCTGAAACTTTGGGATTTTTAACATTTTTTTATTACGGATATTTTGGGGGAAAAATATCAAAATAATCATGCCAAATGTGAGTTATGAGTACATTTTACCATGTTTTTTGGCAACTTTCTTTTACTAATTTGCTATAAATTATACACAGAAATCATTGTCTGAAGATAGTTTTTCACTTTAAGAGTGCAAATAACAACTTCCTTTCATTATAAATGGATATCCTTTGATTTCCTGCTAATTACGCAATTATCGCCAAAAGACAATTGATATTTTAAAAATACAATGATGTTCACATTCTGTATTATTTTCCCAAACATATATATATATATATATATATTTCTGGAAAGCAAATTGGTAGACTTATGTTCATGCAACATTTCAAGTATTCAGCATGTTTGATTCTCAAGATAAGGTGGGGGTTATTTTGCCCCCTCCTCCGGTTAAACTATAACCGATACCCCGGTTAAACTAGGATTAAGCGAGATTGCCAAATCCGTCATAAAACATGTAGAAAATCTGTTTAAATGCTAATAAGGGTGCAAATAAAATAGCAGTAATAAATACCTGTTGTTGATATTTTGTTGAAGAATATGTTAAGTCGGTTTTCCACTTCAGAAACGAAACGGAAAATTCGCACCCGTAGAGAGAAATTATAGATCAATCCAGTAATCAATTTCTACCAATGGAATGTCTATAATTTATTTCTATGCGTGCGTATTTTCCGTTTCGGGGAAAATTTTCTGAAGTGGAAAACGGTCTTTACATGTTTAAGAAGTATATTGTTATGCCATGGTAAAACGTCTGGCACAATGTTTTAGTTTGGAAAAACATTGGATAAAACTATAGGGCAGAGGCAAAGGAGTCTACAAGGTACTCTCTGCAGGAGATACTTGATAAACGTGAGATTATTTGACCACGAAATAACGATTTACTTCAGAGTGTAACATCTTCTTACCTTCGCAATGTAACCCTTTATACCCAATACTACAAGTACACTCATATCCATGTTCTAACGCGGTACACGTACCCGAGTTTCGACATGGACTGGGATAACAACGAGCCTTTACTAAAATTAAAAAAAAAAATCTAAAAGGTATAATAATATATTTCTTTTATATATGAAGAAAAGTTTTATGTCGACCAACTTGTACTTCGTTAGGTTTTCGTGGTACGAAGAACTCAAATTCTTTAACATAAAACCTTCATTCACATATCTCCTTTAAGGTCCACTTGGCAAGAAATTTGCTTCGAAAGCTAAAAGAAAACATTCCATTGGTATAAATTGACGTCATATATCACGTGACGTCAATTTCCACCCATAGAATGTTTTATTTTAGCTTTTCCAGCAAATATTTTGCGTAGTGGAAATCGGCCCTTAAAGTCACATAATCACCCTATTTTGTACAAAATTCCAAATAAATAACATGTCAGTAACACATTCTAAAAATTTCATTCTTTAAAGACAACTATTAGTGGAGATACGAGTGATTAAAGTTTTGTATTTTTGTGCTAACTGTGTGGTAGCCATATTGTTTGGCCAAACTTCATCGCTTTTCTGCATGATTACATGAAGCTGTAGCTATTTTTTGATAAATTAATTGCTTATTTGACCCACTTCCTGTTATTTATAAATGCTGCAATTTCCAGGGTGTGATCAGCAATTGCCAATAGTGAACTTGATATAGATTTTAGAATTTTGACAAAATAGGGTGATTATGCGACTTTAACTCCACTGTTATTCCCCTAATTTACCTTAGCCAATCGATCAATATCGATTTCACTGTATACAAAGTTTTGTTTTCTTTCCAATATAGGGCAAGCTAGTTAGAGGTGAGAGAAGAGTGAAAAATGATTGGTTAGATTTTTAAGGTTTTGCATGACACCGTTAGCTCGATATTGCCTTTATCTTGTTTGCTTATAGCTAACTGTAATTTATTCGTTCTTTAATTATGGTAGATTTGCACAGGGCAAGAAAATCCACGCGAAAACCGAAAAAAGACATTTCAGGTAAATAAAATACATCACCTGAAGTGACACTAAATGAATATCTTTTTTTGGCTTTCGCGCCGAATTTTTCACCTTAGTGGAAATCTACACTTACGAAGAAATCAATCCATTGCGAGATCGTTCTTTAAATACTCTACATTTTCCAAAAATAGTACTATTAATTCCAACATCGCACAGACGGGTGTTAACGACCTTAGAACGGATTGATTTCTTCTGCACAAAAAAAATCCATTGCAAGATCATTAACGTTAAGGCCGTTTTTCATTAGCGTAAAATTCCGCGCGGAATGCAAATGAAGACATTCCATTGGTAGAAATTGACGTCACACGTCAGTTTCTACCAATTGAATGTCTTCATTTGGATTTCGTGCGGAATTTTCCACTAATGGAAAACGACCTTAATACTCTTCTACTTACGTAGTTTATGATGGTGATGTACAACTTTGTGATGGTTATGATATAAATGTTGAGATTTAGATTCTGGTCCAATTTCATCCATCGGTTCATTATTATCTGTGTTACTTTGCTGAAGGTCTGGACTGGTTATTATACCAGGATTTTCTATTTCAAATGGCTTTCGTTTAGGTATAAAATGGTGTATTGTATTTCCGGTTATTTCTTGCTGTGGTCCTATAGTGATTTCTCTACCTGGTTCATATCTATGGTTAGGTGGTCCTGCATTAAAAACTCGTTGTTGCATAGGGACAATATGAGGTTCGTTCAGGTTGTATGGTCTTGAAGGTGGTGTTGCCATATTTATTGGTCGCAGTGGTTCTTGATTGCCTTCTTGCAAATCATTTTCTAAACCGCGTTCATGTAAGAGGGAATCCTGAAATCTTTCCCCGTTCATAAATTGATGCGGATTCAATGGTCCAATAAATTGTGGCATTTGATTTTGGTTTGGAAATCTATTATACTCTTCTCTTTGTAAACGTTGTGCCATCATAGGGTTAATCATACCACCTTCTACCATTCCTTCATTTGGCATACCAGGAAACACATTTCTGGGTGGCATTTCTTGACGCATTTCTTGACGCATTTCTTGACCCATTTCTTGACCCATTTCTTGATGCATTTCTGGTAGAAACCTATGCAAACGTTCTTGTTGATAATGATGAGTGTATGGTAATATCAAATGTTGTGGGTTTGTTCTATATTGTAATGGTCTATTATTTTGAAAATAATGAAAAGGCATTTTATTGCGAAACGACATTCTACCAAATGGCATGCGATGAAATTGTTGTTGTTGAAAACTCATTCTATTTGGCATATAATTCATTCCATGTATGGAATGAAATTTTGTTAAATGTGGTGTAGCAACAACACGAAATGGACTTGCTGCTTCTGGTAATTGGGGAGAATCTTGGGTATGCTTTGGAGGTGGTCCATATACATTAATAGCACCTGGAAGGTTTATAATGTCACTTTGTTTACTTCCTTGTGTTTGCTGCAATCGATTGTAGACTTGTTGAAGAATATCAAATTTTTTTGTTGTATTTCTACTATGCGACATATTTTGTGAAGGTTCGTATGGAACATCAGGTTGCAGCTGATTGAAAACATTCGATAAATTATATTTGTTTTTCTTATGTTTTTTATCGTGTGTAGAGGAACGCCTTGTGCCGTTATGATCCGTATTTAACGCGCGTTGTTTATGTGTATTTACAGATACATTGTGGCATATCCTTAGTTCAATTGTAAAGTATAACAAAATTGTGAGCGCCAGCGATAATCTATTCATAACTCTCATGTTGTGCTATTATCACCGTGACTGTGTGAAATCGGGTCTTTAATTTGTAAAAAAACACGTTAAGTGTGGCGTTAAAATATGTTTCTTTGGTTGTTAACAATTTTCGGCTGTGTTAGGTAAAATACGTTACAAAATTTACGATTTTCTCTATCGCTAACTGTGACGCAAGTGTGAGTAACTGCGGCACTTTTTTTTCAGTATCATATCATATATTTAGTATAATATCTAGCTATAGTATCAATATAAAACCATGTTGGTATGTTGCATATAAAATAGTATCACCTAATTTGTACCTAATACTAAAACATACATTTATATCAAATTACCACCATTTTTATTATTTTCTTCGTTTTCTTTTCTAAAGAGACAACAGGTTATCTGATAATGCAGACAGTGAGTAGAATGTTCTTTCATGCATCGTTGATCTGCTCAGTATCTTTAATAAAATTAATAAAATCTGTATTTGTTTACAGGAAGGCGGAAATGTAATTGAAGTATAATTAATAAAACATTATGTTTAATGAAACATAATTTGAAATTGAGGATATATTTCGCGGATTGAACTGAAAAATTTGGCGGGAATTTAAGTTCACTGATAGTGTTATACCGTAAAATATATTTTTTTCGGGCAGCTTAAACTTAAATTGAAGGAAAGGAACTTTGTATAAGGTACAATTCGGAAACAAGGAATTCCAATTGGCATTGTTTGTACGGAATTGTAACGTTTTAGGGTCCATGTTTGCCCATATTTGGCTCTATTGTGAATTGTTTTACACTTGATAAGTGTAATTTTAAAAAAAAAGTTTTGGGAAAATTTAATTTCGCGGATGTTAGCAAAATCATCTTTCCGTGAAGTATATTAATTAAGATTGATATGATGTGTTATCGAATGAATTAACCCAGGTAACGCCGTCAAATGTAGTAAAACGATATATGTAGTAAACGTAGTTAAATGTAGTAAAACCCGTCGACATCTGTAG
>JAULBZ010000437.1:0-31403 GCA_032360805.1 Neoturris breviconis
CGTGGTAGAAGCTAATGAAAGAGGAGCCTTCGGGTCGCCTCCGACTGCGGTCGGCCAACTTACTTACTTACTTACAAGTAGTTCAATACAGACACACGTGGTACGCAATGTCAAAACAATACTGCGATGTTTCAATGTACCAAAGATATATAATGAACTTCAACTTCGGTGATTAATTAATAATATGGTATAATAAGTCAAAATAATATAATGAACTTCAACATACATGATTAATATGGTACAGTGAGTCTTCTATTTGTGATTTTTCTTTCACCATGAAACAATTTAGAAATATTTCATAGAGAGCTTTTCGTGATGTGGTTACTTGAATACAATGAGTATGTTCAGAAATGGCAGCAGGGATATTATTGCTATCAATAGTTGAAACCATAATCAATCTAAAAATAATATTGAAAATGTGTTACTAAAATGTAAATTCTGTTGAAAATTATACCAACAATCTCTTTAAGATTGATTTTCTTTAGAAATAAAAATTCGCTACAAAAGCCAAAAGAAGATATTCCATTGGTAGAAATAGAAGTCACATGATTTATGACATTAATTTCCACCAATGGAATGTATTTTTTTGGCTTTCGCAACAAATGTTTCGCCTAGTGGAAATCAACTCGGTTAAGGAACCAATCATTTGTTGTTCACTGCTCTTCTCTATAAAATAAGAATAATGATATAAGGACTGGAAATTAAATGATAAACACTAACCTGAAGTTTGGTGAGCAATCCATTTCCTTTTCACCAATCTAAATATATATAATAAAGGCTGCATAGTATTCTTCTTACATTTTCATTTACCCGGGGGTGAGGCTTTTCAAAAAACTTTTTCTACAAAAGTTAAATATTAATCATATTAAGGTGGATTTCAATTAGACGAACTTGTTCGCACGAATTCTAAATGAAGCCATTATTGCATTGGTTGAAAGTGACATCACCTGTTATTAGGTGACATCGCTTTCAACCAATGTAATCGCTTTATTTAGAATTCACATGAATGAATTCATCTAGTGGAAATCTGATATTATACACTAGAGGGCCAAATTTCAGGGTTAAAACCTCTATTTCCTAGTATTTCTTACATGAAACTGGAAAAACCTAATTTAGATAACTTTGGTATAGAATGGACTGAAATCTTCATTGAAATTTTTATTGGTACCATGCCCATTTTCCTTGATTTTTAAAAGATTTCGCAATTTTTAAACGCAATTTTCTACCAAAAAATTCCACTACATAATGTTGAACCAAACTATCATTATTCACATTTTAATGAAACACAGCCTTTTTAAAGAACATTGGAAAACTTTCTGATGATGTCATAGTAAAAATTGTTAGATTATTTATAATCAAGACAAGTTTCGTCACTCCAGGATTTATAGTTCAGAAGTTAGATAGGGAGAGGGACCTTTTGGGGTAGGTCATATGCTACCAAAATACCCCAGGGAAATGAGAAGAAATTATGTCAAAGTCCAACTTAGATATCAAGTTATTGATATCCGTTTTCAATCAAAGTCTCACCATTAACTTGAAAGTTGATGCTGATTGTTGAAACTTTTTATATGATTGAAGCAAGGTTGATAATTTTGGATGATGTCTCATTTGGTTCAAATTCACAGCAGTTAGTAAAACATGAGAACCATTTAGTAATGCTTTCTCTAATTCGATATCCATATCCTAGGAAGAATAAAACACAACTATCACTACATGACTCTAATAAATCTATTACTTGACTGATACATCAAGAAGCTTGCAATTTGATTGGCTCGTACAAACGTTCAAGCAAACCAATCAACAGCAAAATAGTTGACTAACTACCCTTCTCTAAAGATACCAATACTGAGATGATCTGCAAATAATATCCAAAGACCCTGAAAGCATGCAACACCAAAACAACTTCAAAACAAGCATCTTTTTGGCATTGTTTTGATTTTATTTAGACATCGTGTGCCCACTGCGTATAAAATGATTCCGAAGAATCTAGTCAAGATCATTGACTCACAACCAAGGTGGCATTTACATGAAGATCGTAGTGAGATATGCCTGTAGTGAGTTACAAAAATCTCACTATGGCTTTCAGTCTTGTACTTGTAACCGTTTACATGAGTTACCTCATAGTGAGTTGGATTTCACCACAGCTTTTACCTCATAGTAAAACTCACTGTTTGCAAAGCTCACTACGGTATTCATGTAAATGCCAACCAACTCACATTAAATGGTATAACATTAATATTAGGAAACATTTTCTTTAATAAATAAATGCCAACATTATGCGGATCACAAAGAAGTGGCCAGCTATTAATGCATTCAAATTGATTTAATAAACAGTACACATCCATCAGCATTTTATCAGTGGATGGATATGTCAGCTCCAAAGCTTTCACTTCAACCTATAAAGTAATTACGCAAATAAATTATTTTAAGATATTTTACTTTATGAAGAATGGTTGAAATTATGTCACTAGAAAAAACTTAACCTTTTTACCCGGGGGCGGGGGGTGGGGGGTGGGGGGGGTACCAAAAGTTTCTGTATAACTTCTGATCCACTTATCGTTTTAGGCCCAAATTTGGTGACCCTTCACGTTATTGTATTTAAAAAAAAAATCCAAAATTTTTTTTTCAAAATGTTTCTCCAAACGGACCCAGGATCCTTTTGACCTTCGAGACCGGAAATTTTCGAAACATTTTCTTTTAAAAATTGGTATTATTTTGGTCTACAAGGCATTACAATGCCTTTTTATGATGTAATAGTTGATAAAACATTCATAATTAGCAAATATAACAATATAATTAATTGTTCTAGCAGGTAATGCGGTTGGATACTCACATTCTGCACGAGTTTATTACATTTTCAAATAGTAAAGAGCCTTGAGTATATTGTGACCAAGTTTCAAGTAAAACAGGGTAGTAGTTCAGAAGTTATTGGGGTGTGGTACATCCCCCCCTGGGTTATTAGACCCCAAAAAAACCCCGGGTCTTATAGGGTTAATACCTTGATCATCATACTATATGAGTATGATGGCAAGAAGAGAACAGCAAAACTACATTTGTATGATACTCTCCTTTGAAGTAGTTACATGTATTTACAATATAAATTATTTTCTCTGATAAATGCCAAACTTAAATAAATGCCTCATTTTTCAGCCTTGAATAAAAATAAACCCTTCAGCATTTTAATTAATGAAAATAACGTATTCCTAATACTCTGATAACAAACGTGTAAGAGATGAGAGAAAGTATGAGAGAAAGTATTTTATGGCAGAGAATTTTATTGATTTCGTCTTGCGTATGTCTAGTTGTGTAAGTAAAAAACAGTGTTCAAAATAAAAGTAAATATTCACTGTGGAGGAGGGATTTTTGAGCATTGCTTCAGACTTCCTAGCCTGAAGCAATGCTCAAAGATCACCCCTCCACGAAGATTAATTGCTCTTAATTCAAATGCTGTAAATCTTAATATTCTATTCAACACAATCTTTGAAAATTAAAAATACAGGCAATTTTCTCTATTCTAAATGTTCTAAAAATTCACTGTGAAAGCCAAAAGAAGACACAGATCATTTTTGGCTAGTGAAAATCAACCTTCAATTGAAGTTTGAAGGATGTTAATTGTTTTTACTGCAATTCAGATGCTTAGTAGACAGTGGACATTCACATTCACATTCACATACATTCACATACTAAGAGTAAAAAACATTTTTAGCATTAGCTATTGTCTATTATTGGTATAGAGAATGAAGAAAACAATAGCATTCATATACCTGCTTATCAAGGAATGAAAATAACGAATTTTCCATATCTCGATTGGAAGGTAATTTATTGTTACTGCATATTTTCATGAACTCATGCATCATATCCATCCTGATAAAAAAGTAAATCATAATAAATAATAAATCCTGGATTGTTAATATCTCATTATTCACAGAAAAAGTTTAAAATGAGAGGGCTAGAAATCACCCCAGATACTTAAAAACTGCTGGACATCCCTGTGGAGGAGAGATTTTCAGACTATTTTCAGACAAATTGTCTGAAAATAGTCTGAAAAATCTCTCCTCCATAGTGATGGAGAGCAGTTTTTGTTTATTTCATCATAATAAAAGTTAACACGAATTTAATAATATTGAATTGATCAAAACAACTCATAAGAATTAACCGTATAGTACCCAGTAGACCAAAACTTGCTAAACATCAGCAGCAAAGAAGCTGGGTAGCATCCACAAAAAAGGGTGTTATTTCAACAAACTAGCAATTGATTGGTTACCTCAGGGCCTATAAACCAATCAATTACAAGATTATTCACTCGGTCTTTGCAGATACTATCTTAACGCAGATCTCCACTAGATGGTTTCGTTCGCACAAATTCTAAATGAAACCGTGTGGCATCACTTTCAACCTATGTAATGGTTTCATTTAGAATTTGCGAAAACAAATTAGCCCAGTGTAGATCTACCTTTAACAAGACAATACCTATCATCTATGTTTAGAGAAGCACAGTATGAAGCACCAGCAGCTGTTAATATTCCATGGGTTAAAAGTGTCAAATCATTTGTGTAAGTCTCACAAAACTCTTTCCACGATGATTGCAATGGCTTCAAACTATCCAAAAAAAAAACATAATACGTTATAACATCCATGGAAATTTTTTTTATGAATTTGTTTATAAAACGCAATAGAAAATAACAACCTTCATGACAGCTGTAAATGATCGTTCTAACGCTTACTATTAACTGTATCCAGGCTGGGACTGAGAATGAAAAGAATGCATTTGATTTCCTTTCAGATCTGAGTATATTCTTCATTTTTAATCATCACTCATCTTAATTCAGATTTGTTGTAAGTCAACTCAAATCATTTCACTGAAATTGAGTATTAAATAACAAAGCTTTTGTTAGTCTATTTCGAAATTTTGATCTGTTTTGGTTGATTCAACTGCAATGTTTATTAGTTTCAAGAACTAGAAAGGTATAAATAATAGCAATGTAGAGTAAAAGCATTGCTACCAAATTCATATGAGAAAACCAAATCATGTAGTAGAAGATAATCACCTTTTTAACAAAGACAGTGTTGCATTTAATAAATTTGAAAATTCCGTTATTTTTTGATGTAGTTTGTTTTTCTTCATAGAACATTCGTCAAATTGATTTTGTAGAACAAGTAACTCGGATTGTAATCTCGGTAGATCATCTTCAGTTAAACTTTCAAGAATGTCTTCTTCTTTAGGCTAGAGAAAAGGTATTATTTGATCAACATACAAAAAGGTGTAGCATACACTTTAGTCAGCCAATTATTTAGTTGATTTAGCTGGGCATAGACTGCATCACCTCTATACACTGTTTATATTGTTGTATCAAGTTTGATATAGTTGCTGCTGTAAATGTCCTACATTATCTAATCATGGTTGGCAAATTTTGGTAGTTATTAAATAAACATAATAAAAATGGTACTTTTTTAGACCATATTTACATGTTGCAAATAGCCTATCCTGAACGTTTCGGTCTTTTTACGGATAGGGATATTTACACGCTGCCAAGAAATCCAGATTATTCTGGAATGCAGTGTTTTTAATAGAACAAAAAAGAAGTCTTGCTTCGCTTTCCCAGTTGCACAATGAAAATCTCCAAAAATTAATAAGCGTTTGACACTGCATTGGGATATCTGTTACAACAGAATTAAAAAAAACCAAGTTCTTAGAGTGTTGTTATTTCAACACTACATCAAGCCTCAAGATATATAACGGTCGGACATCACCTGTGGAAGAGTTTTCTGAGCAATTTTTTCCAGCTGCAAAGCTGAAAACTGTTCTCAAAAAACACTCTTCCACAGGTGATGTTCGATCGCTATCTTAAGGCTTGTAACATTGAATGACTTACCAATGAATCTGGTCTAATGTAAACTTTTTGTTTCTCAGGCTTCATTAGTTTAAGTTCCCGGTCTTCTTTTTCTGCTTTAAGTTTGTTTAGATGTTTTAAAGTTTTTTTATATGGTTTATATTTACGTGTGAAATATATAACTTTTTGAACATATTCCACTATTTGAGCTGCATCTTCAGATGAATAACGAGCAGCTTGGATCGACATACCCAAACTTCGGTTTTCTAAATAAAATATATGATTACCATAATAGTACATACATGAGCTCCTCTGTGTGTAATCATCTCTGAATATAATTCATCTCTTTACTTAACAAATATTAGCGTGGATAAACATATTTCTGGCTATTGTTAGACAATGATAAAATGGTGTTCTCAATTCCTCATTATTTCCGTAAAAATTGGCTTTAATTAAATGGTGCTAAATATGAAGCATAAATTGTGGGATACAATTATGAGATGTGTTCTTGCATCTTCTTGTTCTTGTTGCAAAAAATCTTCACCATAAGCATCCTTATAAGCCCATGGTTTATACATGATTTTACAGTACACTAGAAAATAGTTGCAACTGTGACATTCCACCCCTAAAATTGCATCATGTGCTTCAAAGTTCCTTACTTTAGCTTAGAAGCCCTTCAGACCAAAATTCCCATTTTTTCAGTTCTTCTAGCCGCAGTAACACACTGAAACACGACTCCAGTATCCAATTGTGGATATTGTATCAGTGGCCAGTTTGCCTAGAAAACTTTGACTTGCCGGAGAGTTAAAAAAGGAAGCTTAATTTTTTTTCGATATTTTTTTTATATCTGAAGATCCATCATCTGTAGAACAAAATTACATGCGCCATGCCAACAATACTGCTCACAATAATTAAATAACTCTTCTAAATAACATGTCTCCCCCTCTTACCCCTGCTTTGGTAGAACATAAAGAGAAAATACCTGTTTTAGCTGAAACAGTTATGTTTGATCGTGATACAAGTGGGACATCTTCTCCTGGGGCGAAGAATGATACCACTGTATTTAATACATCATCGGAGATTCCTTCACACCAGTTATAATTATTCATTAATTCACAAAATTTTTGAGAATCCTGCATTATTTGTTGTATGGTTTTCCATATGTTTCGGTCAACTCGACCATCACTTATAATACCTAAAAAATGGAGAATATAATTCATACTTCCACTCACATATAACAACAAAATAATGAGCATGTTAAAAATGTCACAAATCAAAGATAAGAAACTTCTCTCAGCCATTTAAATTTCTATTCTGCTACTAAGGCAGTCTTTATACGAAGAAATTAATCAAATGCAAGATCATTTAGAGTGAAACTCATTTAGGGGTCGATGTAAAGGCTACCTTAATATTCAATTTAAACATTTCACAGGATTTCAAAAATAATTTTCAAAGAAATTAAAAAGAAAAGATAAAAACAACCAATCAAAAACCAGGTCTGACATAACTTTATCTATTCTAGATTACTGTCAGTCATTAAGGATGAACTATAACTACATACCAGAATGTGAAATATTTTTACTATCTTTCGTTCGTCGAGATTTTGCTGAACTTGTTCTTGATGTTGAGCTATCTAGAAACGCGCTATCACGTCTCCTCTCAGATTTTGATGACACAGTTACATGAGATGCGAATTCCTGTCTACCAAGTAGAACCATTAACATGACCATGACCGTGCCAACTAATGTTGGTGGTGATTGATATGCACGTAATCGTTCAATACAACCACGATCAATTTGTACTTGAAATGATGTCAACTAAAAATAAAATAAAATAATGATATGCTTGGTACTATGAACTACCGTATCTCCTCAAATAATCACTGCAGCATTTATTTTTTTCAAAGCTACAAGGTGCCTTTATCGGAGGGCAGCATTTAAGAGAGGCCAGCTTTATTTCAAAGTCTAATTTTAATCACAGCCCAACTGAACTGTGTTTGAAGATATAGGGCGGTTCTTAACTTTTAATTAAAAACAAAACATAGTGGATAGTGTGAAATGAGTGCAGAATAACATTAACTATAGCTTGATGGACCCACTCCTTCCCATGGGTTAACTTTTCTAAAAACGCCATTTTGGTGTTAAATAAGTTGCTTATTGGAGGGTCGTGTTTAGAGGAAATACAGTAATAAGGATTGCTTTTTAACTTAATACGTAAAAGGGTACAATGTTAATGGCATAGTTATCTATAATAGACTTAAACATTCTTCAAGTACCAGTGGTCAAAATAAGAGCACATAATCACTATGGAGGAGTAACTTTTTGAGCATAGCTTCAGGCTACCAAGTCTGAATCTTATTTCAACCACTGGTCACTACTACAAATCACAATCTAACTGCTCAAAAATCACTCCTTCACAGCAAGCATTCGGGCCGTGAAGATGTCTACAAGCAGTTGAATTCTCCTCAATTCAAAAACAAAGTATAAGGAACAAAGAGAATAGTTCACTATAAGATTAGTGTTGAAATGTAACATTCTAATAAATCAGACTTTGTAGCTTGAAGCTATGCTCAAAAATCACTCTTTCACAGTGATAATAATCACTGTGGAACAGTGATTTCTGAGCATAGCTTCAGGCTATAGTCTGCTCTTATTTTGACCACTGCAACAGTTTTTATAGGTTTGTTACCATTTCCTTAGCTAAATTCATTTCTTTTTCAAGTGATTCTAACATCTCCTCAGTATCATCAATTTGCTCATCAAGTGTTTTCATGCGTTCTTTTGATGATGATTGCAAACGTTCGTACTCATCATCTAATTCATCATGATCATCAGACCATGAAAATTCTTCTTCAGTTTCTAACATTTCATTATCAATTAATGCAATGAAAGCACGAAAGCTACCGTCACTCATATCTGAAGAAAAAATAATAAATGAAATTCAACTAGTCAGAAGGTACCAATAGTTAGACATCACTGATCAGAAGTCAATCAATTTTGAAACGACTCATTATATACTTTATTCATACTAATTTTCACGCAACGAGGAAAGCTTTTTTTTGCATGCATCAATCTTTGCACACTCATGATATGCACTTATCCAATTAAATTCTGTGCACTGCCAATTATTAAAAAACAGATTAAAGTAGCAAATATAAGGCAAAGAGTAGATTTTTTTCAAAAGTACAATTTTAAGAGTATTATTTTTCGAGTACATCGTTTTGCACATAATATCTGTACTAATTTTCTCACAAAAACTAACCTTCTTGTGCAATTGTGCAAATATTAGTACTCACAAAAATTAGTAAGACTAAATAGAAGCTGCAAATAGACGGGTGCTAAGACAACAATCTTAAAAGATCAATGATCCTATTCTTCATGCTTATTTCGTTGTAACTA
This sequence comes from Neoturris breviconis, assembly GCA_032360805.1. Taxonomy (NCBI): domain Eukaryota; kingdom Metazoa; phylum Cnidaria; class Hydrozoa; order Anthoathecata; family Pandeidae; genus Neoturris; species Neoturris breviconis. The sequence goes on from JAULBZ010000437.1 coordinate 9,230, forward strand.
TGTGGATACATATAGTACCAGAATAAATATAAATCAAAACAAATCTTTTATTACCATATTTGGCTTTCAACCTTTCAATTAATGCTGACTTAGCAAATAGTTCTTCACATAGTTGATTTGTTTCGATCTCCAGTTGATGATATTCATCATTCAATTTAGTATTTTCCTGTAACATCACATCAGCTTTTTCTTCAGACTTAGTTAAAGAATCGAGTGCCAACCTGTGATAAATATCCAAACAACATCTTTCATTGTTAATGTATTATAAAGACAGATTTCCACTAGGCAGAAAATTTCATGTGCAAGCCAAAAGAAGAAATAATATTGGTAAAAATTGATGGCACACGACGTGACATCAATTTCTACCAATGTTATGTCTTCTTTTGGCTTTTGCACACCTTTTTCGCCTAGTAAAATCACCTTAAATATTAAAAAAATATTTTCTATGTTTTTGATCTATGAAGTGTATTTAAATATCGTTTCAAACCTGTTACTCATTTTAAACCCATTTCAAACTCATTTAAACATGATTACTGAAACCTCATTCTAGGTATTTGTGATGAGATTTTCAAAATGAAGTAATTGCTTCAGAATGTGGGTGTTTTCCAATGGAGGCAATCTTAGTTCAATAGTTTAAAATGTTTAGAAAGTTCAAACTTCTATAGTACAAGCATCTACAACCACATCAAAAAATAAAAAAAACATTCATCGCTGGGTGCCTGTGACAAAAAATATTTTATAGAACTCTGCCTTAACGTACACAACGCTCAATTAATTTTAAGGAGAGAAATATTAATGGTTGATTTTCTCTAGGCAAAAAACTCACTGCAGAAGGCAAAAAACTCACTGCAGAAGCCAAAAAAAGACATTCCATTGGTAGAAATTGATTTCACAACTATGTCAATTTCTACCAATAGGATACCTTCTTTTGGTTTTTGCAGCAAATTTTCTTAATGTTTACCTTCTTTGTTTCCCCTTTAGTTTAACAGCATCGACCTTTGTCTGTACAATACATTTAAAGCAATGAAGAAACTTTTTGAATGTAATAATATTTACAACCAAATGAGAACCTTGAGTTGATTTTATACAGGCAATTACTTTGTTTCGTAACATATCCGATGAGCCTGTTAAATCTTCTTTATTAGTAAGTGGTTTTGATTTACCATCATATTTTTGAATTACGAAGCTGTGGATATTTTCTAATGTTGTCACAATTTGGCTCCTGTAGAAATAATTAACATTGAATAATTGGGAAACATAATTACCAAGTGAGCAAAAACTTGTTTAAAGTCCGCAGTAAAGATGTTTGAACAATGTTGAAAACACCGTTCTAACGTTTTTAATGCTGACTTTGAACAGGTTCTTGCCCGCTGCGTATCTTTGAAGTAGCAACTAAAAATAAAAGAAGCTACTAGAACATCACTTAACAAGCTTGATCCTTTCTTTATCTCTCTCATTCTATTTTGATTGTCTAAATTTACCTGAGATCTTCATCATAATTTTTCCAAAATGCTGCAGAAGCTAAATATACAGACGCTTCTTCAGTCAGGCGTGTTACAGTTGAGTCAGGAGGTTGATTTATGTAAGAGGACGATGGGATAGCTGGATATCCTCTAAAGAAAATAGATAACTATTATATTAAACAAGCTTACAATAGCTGTCGGACATCGCTTGTCGAGGCGTGTTTATCAAGTTTTCAGTTACAAAGCTTGAACAAAAATGTCCACTATTTCTTCCTTTCCATTATATAATCTTTTCATTATTAAAAATTTGAAAGCCAAAAGAAAACATTCTATTAGTAGAAATTAACGTCCCACCTTTGGTACTTTGAAATAATATAAAACTAAAAATTTTAAACTTGATTTGCACTGTAATGAAAGTTATTTGGGTGATACACATACCTATGTAGTAACGGCAAGAACTCATTATCTGTTGTAATGATAACAATATGTAAATTCCTTTTAACAGAACTTGTGAAAAATCGTTTCGGATCATCTAGAAAATTTGAATGTAGCTTCTTGATGGTTGGTCGTAAAGCCTAAAAATAAAGATGTTCACATTATTCAAACTTCAAAAATTTGCTCAAAAGTAAAAAGAAGGCCTTCCATTGGTAGAAATTGACATCACATGCTGTGTTTTCAATTTCTACCAATGAAATGTCTTCTATTGGCATTTGCTTAGTATAAATAATCTACCTTAAGACTCATGATCTTTATGAAATAAAACTTAAATTTGTCGTTCGTACGCAGAACCTACTTTAACTTGACACATTGACATAGTTCTTAGTATACCCTTACCACAAGTAATCCCTGCAATTCTGTATCACTGAACAATGATGGGTATTCTCCCAATTCCATTAAATTATGTAGTGCTTCTAAGTAAGCAGGATTCCTGATCTCTATAGCCTAAAGAGAAAAAGAGAAAAGTTCTGAACAACAAGTGTTTTTTAGCTATCAAAGGGACCATCTCAAGATTTCGCTTTAAAGCCAATTTCTTTGGTAGGGTTAAAATCAACTAAAATTGACAAAATGAATCTGTACAGAAGTGTGCTAGGTCAACAAACTTGCCATGGATTTGTTTCTTCGGTACAAAGAAATTAAGTGACTCAGCACTCTCTTCTGTAGATATCATGAGTCGGTCCTTAACTGGAAAAGAACACCTAGAAGACAGTTTAAATAGCTACTTATAATTATTACTCCCATGACCGTAAAAAATAAGTAAAATGACCGTAAAAAATAAGTAATTTCTTTGGCTTAACAATGTTCGAAATGATGGATATTAAACTAGATTTTTTTAACAAAAAAGTTTAACCTTCTTATGCATTTTTCCTAAGGGAGCTTATACAGAAAAAATATTAATCCTCAATAAATATTTTTAAGTATTACCCTTACAAACAGCTAGCATAGGCTTTATTTTACTGGAAGTTTGGAAAGGTCATAAAAGATATTGTTGAAAGAATGGATATTGATGTTTTCAATTTTTTCCATGATGAAATAATATAAATGACTATAAACCTTGAATATAACAACTACATTCTTTTGATCACAACCAGCAGCACGAACAACTATACGTAGACCATGTAAGAAAGTTTGAATGCTTGAGCAATCAATTATATGCTCATCATATGATAACATAAACGATGCTAATTTTACTATACTTCTCATTTGTTCTGTTTCCCAGCTCACAAGAATTAAGTTGCCACTAAAAGATATAAAAGATATAAATAACAATGTTGACAGACAATTATTATTTCATAGAGGTCTTGGAATACTGTATACAAATTTGATATTATTATTATTGTTAGGACCATTTTCTAATTGCTGCAGTTATTATCTTCCTGGTGCAAGACACAATATACAATCTCGTTTTTTTATTGGTAGTAACAAAGATATATTCAAAGTGATAATTCTAGTTAAAAAAACTTCTGCATATTATAAGTAATTTAAAAGACACTTTGGATTTCCAATCTGAAAATATACCTTAAAGGAAAGAAACAAATGCGGAAAAACATCAAAATATCTAAATATATCTAAAATATCAAAAAATCATTATCTTTTTACTATTTTTACTTGTCAAATGGCAATAACTTGTCAAATCGCAATAAGATCTGAAAATATTCTACAAAATCTCAAAAGGTTTGAGCTCTAAATCGCAACAATAAATTCCACATTTTTTTCTTCCACAAACACTTTCTTCTCTTACGGAAATGTTAGGTAGCAATTGTTTGATTGAGAACTTACTTGCTATTAGCAGATAATATTCTATGAGTTTTAATAATCTGCTGGAAGTTAAAATCATGAAGCGTAATATTCAGTCTCTCATTTCTTTCATTAACATAACGACCAATATAACTCGTTATACATTCTTTAATATCTTTCAATGAAGTAGTGCGATTATGTGAGATGAAAAGCTAAATAAAATTTGAAACTTTAAAACATTTGTCAAAACCTACTTAATTCAGTACATCCAAAGGTACATTTCCACTAGGTGAATTCGTTCACGTGAATTGTAAATAAACCATTACATTGTCTGGACTAATGGATTACATCTTGCATTTATTTGTTATTTTACTAAAGGTTGATTTCCATTAGGTGGAAACTTTGTTGCTTAGTGTATCTTTTTAGACATAACAAGTCTCAATATAACGGTTGGACATCACCTCTGGAGGAGTTTTTTTAGTACCGTTATTAAAAAAACACTTCTCCACAGATGATATCCAACGTTATTATGAGCCCTACATTACATTATTATTATGGTTGACACTGTAAACATAAATGCTATATGATTGACTTGAACAAAGAAAAAACAAAGGGAGTGCCATGTTAAAGAAGTCAACTATTTCACCTTTTTAGCCTTGGAAATAACAAGTTGTCTTTGACTGCGTAAATGCAAGTCTAATGAAAATGTAGTAAATATTGGTTCTTCTTTAACTTCAATGGAGAAATGCTAAATAGAAAGAAAATATGAAACCAATAATTTCACCTTAACTGTAAGCATCTGTATTGTATCTCAAGTAGCCTTCAATTCACGAAGAGAATATAATGATATATTTTTTTAAAAAACTGAAATAACGTCTTTCCTGCCAACATGTGACATCTTTTTAAGGTAAAAAAGACGTTGTTTTAACATTCTGATGTAAAAACAACAGCTTTTGTAAAAAATAACACATGCTCATTGGGTTTACATATTGATTACTATTCTAGAAATGTGAATTGTGCCACATCAAACTAATGTCAAAACATTCAAATCTAATCTATATCAAAAGGTTCAAAAGATCTTGAATCTAAAAAATGTCTTACAGAGTGTACTGACCAGGTATTGAATACCCTAAGATGTATTCTGGTAATAGCCTAAAAGGTATTATTACAATGCGACAATGGTTTTTTAAACTTTTTTTCAGAATGCTTCGGTAATAACCTAAAAGGTAAATAGAAAAACCTGAAAAGATACCCTAAAAGATATCTATCCATAGGAAATACTCTTTAAAGGGATTTGAAACCATCTAGTATAAGATAAAAACCTTTTTTGTCAGCTCTACCAATGTATTATTAAACCAATCAAAATCCTCCATGTTTGAAATCTGATCGCAAAATGTCCGTTTTATTTCATGGTAGTAATATAATGGTAAATATTCTTCTTCTTCATCTTCTCGTAACTCTTCGGGACAGCGTTGTACCATCTAAAATAATATAATGCTAATTTATTGAATGTTAATGGATAAGGAATTAAATAAAGTATGTGAAATTATTATGAATTACCCACGGAAAAAAACCTGTCCAGAGTGTGCAGTAAAGAAATAAAAACAATATTTTTTTAACATTGTTCTAGCATCTTTACTGCTGATTTTCATCAGGATTTTGCCCACTGGGTATGTTCTTTATAAAGTGTGATTGGTTTTTAGATAATCATATTTATAAAAAGAATGTACTATTTTATGCATGAGAAAAGTTAAAAACATAAATAAAAAATTCTTCAAAGCATAGCTTTGTTTCCACATTGTACTAATAATAATCTGTAAGATTATGTCTTACCTGAAACACTCTAGCCAAATGGTTAATATTGAATAAATAGGTACGATGAATACAATTCAAATTATTTTTAAAAGTACTGTTTAACAATATCAGTAACTCTGTAGATGCTGCAACAAATTTATCATGAAGATACTGCGGTAAGCTTAAACCCTGATCTTGGGTCATATTAGCTTCTAATAATGATGATGTAATACTGAAGATATGCTTCTCATTCATTTGCGATAATTGAACAATACAGAACTTTCCCTGAGAAAAAATACACAGGTAAGATAAATTAAATGATAAAACACAATAATACTGAGGAAAATCTGCAAAAACGGTTTAAACCTATTCAATTCAGCACTACTCCAAAAAGTATAGGAATCCTAAATGACAATGTTGAAATGCACTTCCAGAAGAATGTATTTTAGGTCTTACATTAACAAATACTATTAAATAGAAAAATCTTTACAGACATAAAACTTACCAGCAACCGAGAGTATTTTTGCTTCATCCTACTTGAGCCAGTGGCATTCGTATTCATTGTTGCAATAACATGCAACCCTTCTATATACTTTTGTTTACATGATTTTGAATAAATCATTTTCTGGTCGATTATTTGTCTTAACAGTTGATTGGCTGATTGCTCGTCACATAAATCATAATTAGGAAGGTGCAAATCTTCAACACAAAGTTTTAGAAGCTTGTTATTTCGAGCACCATGTCGAAAACCTAAAATTAACCAAGCCGGCAAAAACATGTTCAAAGTCAGCAAAATAACGTTAGAACAACATTCTAATGGCATTTGTGCATAGACCGAGCTAAAGAAGTGAAAGTCTATATTATAGGCAGGAACTTATTGGTTAGTATAAAAGAGAAGAATCTCTTGAAAGACCATTCATATAACAAGATTTTGAAAACAACCTTCCACAATACCATCATTACCATTGTGAGTCACAACATTACAATGAAAGTTTCTATGGTTTATTTTGATTTCTCTATGAAGACAAGATGTAGCTTACCTTGTCTGTGATGTAGGGAAGATTCAATGTATTGTTGAAGAAATGAAGCCACAGTATTATATGAAAACACTGTCTTCTTAATAACTTCATTCTTATTTGCTATGGGATAAAAAAATTATCTGTCAAAAAAGATTGCTTTCGTGGATTACAAGGAATATCCAACAAAATCTGGTTAAAACTGCCACCTATCTTGCAATTCAGTGGTCAAAATAAGAGTAAATATCACTGTGTAGGAGCAATTTTTGAGCATATCTCAAAATTGCCTCCTCAACATTGATTATTTACACTTATTTCAACCACTGCAATTGATTTTTTTTTCATTCAGAAATTGTTACTTCACCCAGTACCCATCAGTCCCCAAAATTCACTACGGCAATCACCTGTGGAAGAGTGCATTTGAACATAATTTTCAGTCTGAAAATTATGATCAAATGCACTCCTCCACAGGTGATTGCCATTGTAAATTTCAAGGACTGCCCATCTATGCAATTATATTAGGAGATAAAAATAATTGTAAATTCAACCTGGTATGAAAGTAACACAGTAACTTTATCTATGAGTTACAAGTATTGTAACTTAATGTTACAAAAGCAAAACGAGTGACAACATGCCATTCCACTAGCCAAAAAATATTTTGCAAAAGCTAAAATTAGGCATGTGACGTCAATTTCTACCAATGGAATGTCTTCTTTTGGCTTTTACACATTGTTTTTCATCTAGTGGAAAAATCATCCTTAAAGACATTTTTGTAAATCTATGTTATACAAAAGCAAGATGTGTGGTAACATTTCCCCTGATAAAAATCCCAATCACCTTGTTTTTGAAGTAAATCAGTGATCATGCTTGTTTTACCAGTACAACGTTCACCAACAAGTAATGTGTTGTATCCACAAGATGAAAATAAATCAAGAAGAAATTTTGTCCTGATCTAAAGAAAAACATTATTATGCTAAGAACTAACTCTACCACCATTAATTATTGCAGGAACTTATTTCCGCGAGTCTAAAAAAGTGTATTCCGCGGACATTAATTTTTGTGGTTGAGCTCACAATAGACTTATTAAGGACAATTATTTTCACAGATTATTAATTTAAATAGATGTTTTACTGTTTTTTGGTATCAACTTAAGCATTTCATCGTCATTATTTTTATAAATTTTGATTTTTTGCCTATAATAGACTTGTCACATACATTTATTTTGCAGTTGAGCTCATCATAGACTTTTCGTGGGCACTTATTTTCGCGGATTTGGCTAATAACTGCAAAAATCTGCAAAAATTAATGCTGTTCAGGTACTGGTGCACTAAGGGAAGAGCAGTAAGAAAATGATCTCATAATTGATTGGTTTCTTAACACTCTTCTTCGCAAATGTTTTTTAGCATTTTAATTCCGATTACTTTCTTATACCAAAAACAGTACTTTCGTAATGAAATACAATACAAAAGAGAACATTTCGTTGGGCTTATAAAGACGTCACAACAATGTTAAATGGCCAACTTAGGTAGCCTTTACTAGGACCCCTAAATGAGTTTCATCATAAATCCTTCATACAAAGAAACCAATCAAATACAAAATAGTTTAGAGTGAAATTCATTTAGGAGCCAATGTAAAGGTTGCCTTACTGTTGCAAGTGTATCTATGTACATCCCACCAAATGTATCCATTGAATCGACAGTACTAATATCAATAATCCTAAAAATAATAACAGATTATAAGTAAAGAGAATTATTACAACTATATCCAGTAGTTGATATAAGAGTAAATAAACACTGTAGAGGAAGGACGTTCAAACATAGCTTCAGGCATTGGAGCCTGAAGCTATGTTCAAAAACCACTCCCCCACAGTGATAGTTTGCTCTTATTTCTACCACTGATATCCATTCAATTTAAACTCAGTTTTGACAACATGATATAACAATACTCCAAATATGAATTCATAAATAGATACAACAGATGCAATAGAACATTACCTGGTATCCCAAGTATCCCATTCCCCTGATTCATCAACATAATAATCAAATACAGATATACCATGATCATCATCTGGTAATCTACAACAACAAAAATTGTTCCAGTGATCTCATAATAGTTACATCATAACTGATAATAAATTACTGAATAATTATTTTCATAAAATTGTTTGATTCCTAAATTCCCCCATAACTTTTCTTCACTTTTTGCAAGTTCATTGCAGTTTAAAATACCTTGATTAAAATATAATGCAGAGTCCGATATAAATTTGAGTTACAATATCAACTTTCTGTTTCAAAGATTTACCGCTAATGGCCCAGATTCAGTTCATTCTCTTTTTTTATAAAGTCATTGCATTGCATCTTTATACATATTCGGCTGGTTAAATAAAACACACATGTATTCATCTTAAAAGAGCAAATGCATGTTTTAATCAATTAGTATGAACAAACATGTAACTGCAACAAAAAAGCAATGATGCAGTTGATAGACTCCTTCACAGTGTTCTACATGTTCTACATAATCATAATAAGCAATGCACATACCAGAGGTCAAAATAACTGTTGGTCATCACTGTGGAGGAGAGATCATTCAGAATATTTTCAGCCAAAACAGCTGAATATATTCTGAAAAATCTATCCTTCACAGTAATAATTATCAGTTAGTTAAACCCCTGCATTACCAGTGTAGTAACTCACTCTTCCACAGTACTCATGCAATTATTAGAAAATCTTGAAAAAACTCACGCATTTGTTACAGATAATAATAATGTATTAAAATGTTTCTTATCAATTTCATTGAGGAGTAATCCACCAAACGTCCATATCAAAGAGAAGGTATAAAGTCTTTCAACGTGTAAATCTCCACCCAAATCAGTATGTTCCTAGAAAAGTAGAGAGGTGAGAATATAATTCAATTCCCTGTACTCACTTGAATCTAACAAGATTAGCTATAAAAATGAAATCACTATCTCAAGTTATGTGTTAAGAAGTGATATAACCTACCTTTAGTAGTGCTGATAACATGTTAAGACATGAACTGAATAGTGCACTATCTGAGATTCGAACGCACATTCTAAAAGAAAATCAAAACTTGTGTATTTCTTAGATAACCAAGATGTTCCACATTAAGTTACATCTGCAGGAATGCATACACAACATGTATGTTGTTTTTATAGTTATCACAGGAGAGGATGGATTTCCCTATGAATGAAATATGAAATATTCTTTTTATCATAACTTTTGAACAAACATTGTTTTTGGTAACTAGGGATAATTTTCCCTTAGCAACCAAACTTTTGACAGGTGGTAAAATATTCGCTTAATTTTTTTTTGGTATAATAGTAATAGTATTTTTGCACAACCTGTTTTGGTCCTGATGACAACGTCATCATAAGTATTGATGTCATCAAAAAAATAATTATGCCGATGAGTTATTATTGTGTTGAACTAACTCTCTAGAAAGTTTCAATACTATAGCATGTTCCTATCAAAAGTTATAGCGGGTGGGCACAAAGTGGCCCCAAAAAGTCCATACTGAATAGGATTAAGGCAAATTTTTACATGTTTATGGTAGAAAACACGTAATATTCCTTGTTGTGCAAATCAACCTTTACAGTAAAAAAATAATATTATATAAAAAGAATTCCTTGTTGACTCAAAGCCTTAAAATGTTCTTAGCGTATTCTTATTTTTTAGCATAATATTCAAGCCTTACATTCATATAAACTATATTCTTTTATAAAAAAATAAGAATAAAGGACTGTTTCCAAATAAAAAAATTGTGGAGCAGGGTACTAAACCAATGATCTTACTAGTAATTGTTGTTTTTTTTAACAAGAAACAATCAGGTGTAAGCAGTGGTTGAAATAAGAGCAAATAATCACTGTGGAGGACAGATTTTCTGAGTATAGCTTCAGGCTTTCTAGTCTGAAGCTATGCTCAAATATCTGTCCTCCACAGTGATTATTTGCTCTTATTTCAACCAGTGTAGGTTCATTGACTTATATTCCCAGTAAGAAACATACTCAGCTTCTTCTTGCACAAATAATAACATTCTATCAACTGTTTTATGAAATGCTCGCTGCAACGTCTAAAATGAGAAATGTCAATAAAAACAATAATGAGTAAGAGGAAGTGTAGAGTAACTACAAATGAAAGAGTGATGATTGTGAAAAACTTGCACAAATTTAAAGCTGGAGTTAAATAAAGCATAGTGGAGGAGAGTAATTAATTTTCTTATTTCAATCTCTGTAAATGGTAACAATAAATTTTAAATTAATAAAACTTTACATGAAATTGTAGTGCAGATTGTCCAGCTAACCATGCATCTGCAATAGGTCTCCAACCAAGGATTGAATTATCAACATAAAGTATACCCTAAATCAAGAATAAATTATTATTATTATACAGTGATATAATTTATAATAAGGCAAAAACCTGTTCAAAGTCTATTGGAAATGTCTAGCTTCTTTACTGTGGGCTTTGAAAATAATTTTGCTTACTGTACATTAAAAGACTTCATGTACTGCCTTTGCAATTAAATAGATATTCCATATTGTTCCTTGTCTAGTTAAAAGCTGATAGTTAAAAGTGAGGTTACAGAAATAATTCCATATAAGTACTTGCGGAGAAGTAAGGTTGACATAAACAGTTGCATTTTCTTAAGGTTGATTTCCACTTGGCAAAACATTGGTTACACGATGTGTAATGTCAATTTCTACCAATGGAATGTCTTTTTTTGGCTTTTGCAGTATATTTTTTTGCCTTGTGGAAATCAACTTTTAAATAGCATATTTTCAACTCATAATTTGAAGTTGTCAACATTCCCTTATGGAAGAGAATCTTTGGAGGCTAATTTGCAGCCAATAGGCTGCATATTAGTCTCCAAAGATGCTCCTCCACAGGGGAATGCTGTCGTGCGATCAGAAGTCTGTAGAAGAAGTTTACCATAATTGGTATTATGTTCGGTGAAGCATCTGATAAGCTAGCAGTTTCAAATAATACTTTAACATGTTCTGTTAAATGATGACGTTCCATGTTTGGTTGTACAAAAACCTAACAGAAAATATAGAATAGAGAAATAATATATTTTAAATTAGATAGTGAAGCTTGAGAAAAGAATGGATACTATTTGGTTTGTTTCAAACTTACTATGATTTAATATTACCATAATTCAAAATAATTTATTAATGCTTCTCCCAATTAAACATCCCTCTCATTTAAACGTCCAGGGGTGACTTATCCAAAATTGCTTAATTGCCAAAAGCGGATAAGCAGAAATAGTAATGTTTTATTCTCCCTATTTTTCTTCTTTATTATAAAGTATTTTGAAGGACTTTTCATCCAAAATTGTAATAAGTACAAAATATCAAAATATTAAAATATTTCATTAATGTTTCTCCCAATTATGAATTAGAATTTGCCAAGTATGAGCTATTTTTCAAGGTACAAAGAAAAGAAAAACTTTAGAAAAGCATACGGAATTTGATTTAATATTGTTAGTATGTAAATCTCAACCGATTTGTTCTACTGTATGTACTTGTAGAATTTCCAGTAACCCAGGTAAAAATATAAAGCAGATTTTGCCAACAATAACCAACAAATCTTAACCTTCAAGTCTCACATCTGGGAAAAAAAGAAATAAAATTCATTAAATTCAAAAAAATTATTTGTTTAACTTTGTTTAAGCTATGAACAGGAATTGGGATAAGTGTGAATAGTATCTCTGAAAAAGGAAGATGTAACAGCAACAAATTTCAAAATAAAGAAATATATTGCAAGGTCACAATGTTGTTCATAGAAACCAACCTTTGATTTATCAATTATGTTCTTGAGTTGATCGCACCATGTATCATGTAATGGACCATCTAAGGTAATCCATGTTGAAACTTTATTTGATGACAAATGTTGCGTAGATTTCTTTAACAAAGTCGTAAAAACACCATCGGTCCAGTTTCCTTGATCATTAGTGTAACCAAACATCAATTCGAGATCAGAAACAGCCAGAATATTGATATGCTCATGTTTATAAGTTATAAATGAATGTTTTGAAGAATTACTAGCCATCTGTCGTAATGATTCAATAAGAATTGATACACATGAAGTTTTACCAGAATGGCTTGGTCCACACACAATAATTCCTAAATGAAACATTTAATACAGTTAAATATATAAGTGTTATAATTAAAATGCGAATTGTGAGCGAAATATATTATTAGGTTAGAAAGAAGAAAAAGTTTTAAGCAGGAAGGTCTGTTTTTGATAATTTAAGAGAATATCGTAAATTTACCCATTCCGTATCTTTAAATAAAAAAATACAAAGAAAAGACCAAAAATACAAAACTGCAATAAAAGTTCAAACTCCGAGTTGACATGACAGTGGTAGATATAAGAGTAAATAATCACTGTGGAGGATGGACTTTTAAGCATAGCTTCGAGCTTTATAGCCTGAAGCTATGTCCAAAAATCATTCCTCTGTAGTGCTTATTCGCTTATTGAGCATTGCATAAATAAATAATGTGTTACCATGATGAACTAATGATAGTTGATATAGTTGCATCACTTTATTTATAAACGGTTTATGAACTGTTAATCCCTTTTCTTTTAAAACTCTTTTTACGTTGTTGATCAAGTTATCTTCCATTTTAGAGTTATGATTACTTTCAGACACTGGACCAAATACACTACTTATGACTGACTTGAAAACTATTAATTCCTAAAAAAGACAAGAAATTGTTGACCCGGTCAAAATCTGCAGTAAAGCCATAAAAAACATTGTTGAAAAATGTTGTTCTAACGTCTTTACTGGGGACTTTGAACATGTTTTTGCCCACTAGAAAAGTTGGATTGTACATCCTGCATTTTTTTCATCACAAATCAAAACTCTTTAGATATAATGGAGGAAGAACAAGAAAGAATATTTCATTTAACTCTATATCCATCAAATTAGAAGGAAAACCTATTATTAAGGTAAAGCTCTGTGGGTGACAGTGCAGAAAAAAATAGATAATTACATATATATTTTCTATCAATATTTGAATAACAGTGAAAAATATAATCATGGTCAATTAGACAGATATAAACACAATACCTACCTGATCAGCTAACCTTGCACCAATAATTTCATTTAATGATTGAATGATAATATTAACTTCCTGCTTCATAGTTTCTGATAGAACCGATGGGATTGCAGACATTCTCTCTTTTCTAAAAGGCATCTTGACACCTAAAAACATAAACAAATGGACGGTAGACATCCTCCCTTTACAAAAAGGCATCTTGACACCTAAAAACATAAACGAAGAGAGAGTAGACGTTCTTACTTATAAAGATGTTTCTCATAATTATGGCTGTAAAAGCAAACATTATGTAAAATTCAGCATCAAATGTTTTCCTATGCATCAAACGTTTGTCTATGTTTACACAGTCAATCAGCGTTATTGTAGATGAATAACTTTGGTATAATTCCATTTTGGCCTCAAGTTAATAAAATCGAGAAAAAAGGTGCAAATTGTTGATACTATGCGAGGGAGGGGTAATATAGTATGAAAATTAATTTCATGATCTCATGCATTTAGCTGAGATGCAAGATTCCCATACCTATACTATTATTAAGAGGTGGCTTCAATTAATAAATAATCAGCAACCAGGTGGGAAAAAACCTGTTCAAATCAAACGACGTTGTTCTTGTGTCTTTACTGTGGACTTTGAACAAGTTTTTGCCCACTGAAAATTATGTACCTGACTGTGCAAATGTTGCGACTGATGATACAATACTATCCATTTTTGACAATTCACCATCAACTAATAATTCTCTTGAATTAAACAATTGTAATTTCTTTGATGCACATTCAATCAATAACTTTAAGACAGACGTACTGAAATTCCATTCGAGTTTTCTTGAAGGAAAGAATTTTGTATCATAGTATTATTTTGTGTCAATTCTCGTGAGATTTTTAGTGCTTACTAATCATCAGCTCTAAGGAACACAGATACATCTGGTCCCCGGTAGAAATAAGGATTAGTATTTTACGTATTTATATTATTGTGTTAAAGACTGAAACTGATCAAAAGATAAAAACTAGAACTTACAGCTGTTTTTTACATATATCAGCAACCAATTTGATTTTTGATGACAATGTTTTTGATGATTTAAATCCATGTGCAATAAGTTGCGTTTTCATGATAGCTCTCATATCAGGTAAGTTGATACTAACATTTCTGAACAAAGCTTTCAAAGATGGCGCACATTTTGTATGAATATATGAAAGTGAGGTTGTAACAAAGATTCCACAAGATGGTAGGACAGAAACCTAAAATGTTTATAAACAATAACAGGAGTTAATAATATTAACTGCTGCTCATCACTGTGTAGGAGAGATTTTTCACAATAATTTCAGCCAATTTCGCTAAAAATATTCTGAATAGTCTCTCCTCCACAGTGATGATTGACAGTTATTTTAACCCCTGCAATAAGTTAACTAGATCAAGTTACAGCATGGTGAACAATAAGGTGAAAACAGGTAGTCATCATTTGGGCTGAAAATAATCTACAAACAAGCAAAATAATTCATGACACCTCAACTAATTTAACATTAATTTGTTTTAATCTTGCGATTTCATGGAAACATAATTGCAGTATAGAAACTCCATAAAAAATTGATTTTGCCTTCATCTGTGAGCAATGGACATCACCTGTGGAGAAGTATTCTTAAAAGCTTAACACTATACTAAAAAAACACTCCTCCACAAGTGATGTCCGGTAGTTTTTTACAGAAAAGAGCATCAAGTCATTCTTGTAAACATGACTATAAAAGTTGTGTGATGTCAATGTCAATTTCTACTGATGGAATTTCTATAATTTCTTTCTACGCATGCACATTTTCCATTCTGTTTCCATTCCGCAGAAAATGTTCTGAAGTGGAAAGCGGCCTTAAGATACTGCTTTTACTCTGGCTACTTACTTCACCAAATGAAGCAATGTTAACATTTTCTGTTCTCATTTTTAAACTCTGTGTAATAGCTCTCATATGATAATGTAGCAACAAAATGAGTTCTTCTGAATAACAATGAAAGTTTTTAAAACAACACCAACTACCGTCTTCAGCAATTCCAACAAATATTCGACCTAATGATCTTGCGTCTATATTGCTCATACATTCGATTGTTAGGAAATGTTGCCCAAGAAGATTACTCAAACCCTAAAGAAACAAACATCATTTCAATAACACTAACAAAGAATATTTTGCGGTAAAATTTAAATCGAGATGAATTGCTCCAATAATATACATAATGTATGCACATGGATTATTGACATTAGCAAATATTAGGGAAAAAAGAAATGTAAAGCGATGTTTGAAATAGCTGTTTCAAGAAACTCAGTAATTTGATAATATCTAATGACATTATGGTTACTTTCTCACAAACACTCCTCAAAAAACATTGTAAGGAAAGAAATGGAAGAATTTTGAAGGTAAAATTTGTAATGGTTACTTTCTCATAAACCATGAAAAGAATGGCAGAAAAGAAATTTTAAAAATAGTAACACTGCATGAGAAAACCACTGCAGTGTAAATTCTTTAGCTACAATAACACAACAATAAACAATTTCTTATAATTTGATTACCTTAATGATTTCACTTTTTCCAACTAAAGCTGGAGCACTCACACATCCTACATTGTGGTCTATTACAGCTTGTCCCAAATTGAGAAAACATCTGTCAGTAGCTGGCGACATTATTAACGATAATTCACATCCAAGAAATTCGTTGTGATAATCAAAATAATTATCAAGCATACTTAATTGTAATTGTTTATCTTCTGAGTAAAAACATTTTATTACTTGCTTCCATTCAAAATCATTGATGTCACGTAACTTATGGTGAACAATTGAGTCAAATGTGTCCCGTAAGTACATCGCAAACTAATAAAAACAAATATATAGTTTAGTAGGAATAAAAAGGATTCAGGGCTTATTCATGGTTTCTAACTTTTGATTCTGAGAATAACACAGTAACCAGTGGGCAAAAACTAGTTTACAGTAAAGGTGCTAGAATAACATTTTCAACATTGTTCTAGCACCTTTACTGTAGATTTTTTAAAAGTTTTTACTCACTGGGAAGCTATTACTAACTAATGATTGATAATCAATCAATTGCATTGCATTGCTTATAGACCACAATCTAATACATTTGCGCACTCATCAAATATTTGAAAATCCAAGAATTTTGAGAATTCCACCAAGCTGATTGATTGAATTTCTGTTTATAATTTTGTGGACCGAAAGAGAAAAGAGTCATGCTGAGAATCTAACAAGTGTGCACAGATCGAGTTAAACAACGGAAGTTATTGCATTGTAAAAAGTTCTACTTTGAACAACGAATGCCTCGTTTGCATTGTTTTATGAAAAGACCAATTAAACTTACTCCAATAATGGATTCAAATCTGATCTTCTGTACTTTTGATAGCATAATATTTGATCTCCACATGCCTCTGATTAACATCTGACTGAAACGATTCGTTAAAGTTACAAACTTCTTGGCTAAGTTACTAAGCGATTTACGTTCAAGACGAACTTCGTTAATAGATCTGATACATTCTTTAGTCCAATAGTACATGAATGCCATTAATCCTACTTGACATGGATTATTCATAACAATTTCTTCAATAGAACATCCTGCATTTATAGAGTCCATAGAAGCCATCATACTTTTATGAATACTATCTTTAATTTCTTTAAGAAGATGGGAAATCCATTGTTCTACTTGACCTTCAATCTTAACCTAAAGCATGCATGCATATATTAATTCGTAACCAGTATAATGAGATTCTAATGTACAAACTATGCTATACCATACTATTTGTATACACAATATTAATAAAGCATTAAGACAGTGAGTACCGTAAGTGTATTAATTTCCAAATTTCGAATTTTTTGCAGAGATTTAATTTTGTAAACGACAAAATTTTTGATTTTTCGTGGGGATTTATTTTACGGACAGCCAAATTTTGGGGTTTTCGCGGGGATTTAATTTTGCGGTTAGCTAATAATTGTGAAAAATCAGCATATTTTGAATATGAAGAACATTTCAATAACAAGACTTTATAAATAATTTAAGACAAAAAATCAAATGCATTTCCATCTTTTACTATATCAAGCTCGTACTCATCGAGTCATCTTCGTTATCTCTGGGTGTTCCTTTCCTGGAAATTAGGTAGTTGAGTTATAATCGTTTGTGGGTATAACGATCCCATCAATTTCCAGAAAAGGATCTAATGGTGGAAGTTGTGCCGATCCTATCTCAATAGCATCATAGATGCCAGCAGCCTTCCAGCCATTAACAACCATTTCTCACCCTGAAATACTTGTGATTTTATTATATACAGCTCGATAATCCATTGCGCATGCAATGGCTTCATGACTGACAAAATTGTTTTCACCTCAATATCTTCTATATTTTTCGCGGGGATTTAATTTTGCACCCCAAAATCCGCAAAATCTTATCTGCGCGAAAAATTAATACACTTAAGGTAAATAAAATAATAAATATAAAGAAAAGGTATCCAATTCTCTAGCAATATAAACACTTTCCCAGTGGACAAAAACCTGTTCAAAGTCAACAGTAAAGATGCAAGAACAACATTTTTGTGTACTTTGAACAAGCTTTGACCCACTGGGCATTTAATACTAAATACTTTCGGTGAATACTTCAAAGTAATATTTCCAATAATGACTTGCTAAATGCATTACAAATAGAAGTTCCTTAACCACTGTTAATTACGAAGGTCTCGCAACCGTGTTTACATTCTACAAAGGTCTCGCATCTGCAGTACCATTTTAGAGTGGTCGTTTCGGGCCGCTCATCTCTTAGCTTATAAGGTTCGCAAGAGGTTTTATTATTTTTGTATAATCGTTCGCAGCTTGCAGTCATGTTACCAGATTAAATGGATTATTGTCTGCGACTTGGAAAATAAGTATGTTAATGCGAAGCACAAGTATGGTTGATCCAAGAAGATTTGCTGGCGTGCACCTCAACTGGTAGCTGGCGAAGATCTGAAGCGTCATACCTGGTTGTTTGGGAAGGCAACTCTTGGGTCGGTGAGCTTATTACTAACGCATTCTTTGTTCACGGGAATTATTTTACATGCTGAATATTAGGGAAAAGCTTCCCGCACTAGGATCTAGGGCTACTCCCCTCCCTCCCGCCTTAACAGATACAGAAAAACTTGGTCAAGCAAAACAGGCTTCTCATGGAAGTTGTCGTCAGAAATTCAAACATTATGCACGCCCCGATTAGAGGCGACATGCGTTTCAGTTTGCAAATTATCAACAGGGACGGCATACATGTACGTTCATTTGGATTCCAAGCGGTCTGGTCTGCAAAATTTTAAAAACAAATTTCGGAATTTTGAAACAAATATGGTAACTGCAAGCGGTGGGAACGATCGAAGCGAAAGAATCTGAGACACATTTTAGATCCTGGACAAGGTTGTCTCTGGGGATCGAACATGCAAGGTCCTTGTAGACCTTGGGTATGTTCAGTCAGGCCCGGCCCTTGTAGGTCAGTTTTTCAGATGGTCCCTGCATAACAGGTCATCCACTGTCCTTGTAGACCATCAGTAGCTAGCCTAGGCAGGTCAGGCCCGGCCCTTGTAGGTCGGTTTTTCAGATGGTCCATGCATAGCAGGTCATCCATGGTCCATGGTCCTTGTAGACCATCCTAAGCAGGGAGAGTTTTATGAGTACTTACTAGATTTCCCTCTATTGTCCTACATCATTGTCTTATTTGCCTTGTACGTGCATGGTTTCTTCAAACAATAAAAAATGTATAGTAAAAGCATATAGTATGTGTTGTGTATAGCCTTTATGTATACTACAGGTTATATACATGTAGCCTGTATACATATAACCTGTATATATATATCCTGCACCCAAATGTTTAAAGCTGCTGGTGTTATAGTTTTTACTTCGGTTTATGTTAAATATTTTAAGATTAAATATTACTTTTAGGAGCTACTACGATATCTTTTTCTTCCTGCTCATGTGGCCGTAGCAGGAAAAGATCATGTGATAAAGGTAGTTGTGGTATTAAGTGCCCTTGTTACAGAGGCAAGTCTGGTTGTGGTGACAAATGTAGTTGCTTTAACTGTATTAACAAATTTGGTATACGAGATACAACTAAAAAGAAGGATGCAACTAAAAAAAAGGCAGTTAGGCGAAGAAGTAAAGCTACATCCATAAAGCGACCTCGAAAAAGTGAAGCTGATTTGGTTGATATCGTTCTAAGGCAAGACGATTGGAGTGATCTCGAAACGATTGCGTTGTTTGTTTGCCAGGAAATAATTGAGGAAGTTGAAATGAGTTCGGATGATGGAGCATTACATAGCATGTATAACATGGTTGCAAGTCATGAAAATGGAGAGGCGGTAAAACGAAAAGGTCTACAACAAGTGACATCGAAACGTCTTTGTATGAAGAGATCATATATGGCTCGTTGAAAATGGTGAGAATTATTAGCGTCTCAAAAAATAAAATTTACAAAGAAGACTATTAACGATCGTACCGAAGAAACCAATCCATTGTAAGCTCGTGACATACCCGAAGGGCATAAAATTTAGTGAGTTTCGAAAATTTTCCTTATTTTCCCGAACATTTGTGCCAGTGAAATATTTGTGTATATGTTTAATTTGCGAAAATTAATGCTCTGGAATATTTTTAATTTAACACTTCGCGAAAATTAATCGCCCGCAAAAAAAAAAAAAATGTAAACAAAATGTCTTCATGTTTAAACAGTTTGAACTTTCATTATGAGACACTTTTGATAGTGGGTAGTTTCAAAGGAAAAAATGTAAAGAAATTTTAGCTTTGTCTTCGATTTTGTGAAAAAGAGTGGCTTGTTCTCATGCGAGTGTACCGTTAAATCGAAAATATAAGTTTTCACAAGAGTAATACTTAGCGAGTTCGCGAAAATAGATATTCTCGAATATTCCGAAAATATGCAATTTTCGAAAATAATGTCTCGCGAAAATAGGTGCTAGTGAAAGTTAATGCACTTTCTGTGTACTTTCTTTTTTGTTGAATTTGGTCAATAATCTGCCAAAGCTTAATAATTAAAGATTGTGTGCCTGCATATAAGAACTAGACATCACCTGTGGAGTAGTGTTTGGAGTATACTTAAGAACACTCCTCCACAGGTGATGTCCGGCAGTTCTATTCAGGCTTATGTGTACGGTACAAAGGATTTTTTATTTTTTGTGTAGCTTATTGGAATAACATCATTGGTGATTGCTTTTTAACCATCCGCGAAAATATACCAATAAAATTTTCAATTTTTAACGATTCTCTGCTCCTTTTAAAATTTTAATTATATTTTCAGAAATGGTATGTTTTTAGTATCTTCTTCTTATTGCAAGTTTGAGCCTGAGAATAACTGTCGGATATCATATTTGGAGGAGTTGTGTTGAGTATAGTTTTCAGTTAAAAACTATGCTAAAAACACCTCCACATGCGATGTTTTATATTCAGGATTGAACTTCTGCACCAAGAAAGCTTATTCTGCGGATTTTATCGTCTATGGTTAAGCCCATTTTCACTACGATATTCTGCAGAATTTAATTCTGGGTTGAGAACATTTTCTACATTCTGAAGAATCTATATCTGCGGTTACCTACAAGAATCGTAAAGTTCGGCGTAATTTCTGCGATCGTAAAAGTTTGTGAAAATGAAAAGAGATGAGAGCAAACAAACGCTACGGAAAATCCTTAATCCGCAGTGATTATTTGTTCTTACTTCAAACGCCGTATACAGTAGACCTGACTCAATTCAAACTAGCAAGATACCATATTTTTTGCCACAAAGTACCGTGAAAACCCGGTTATAAGCCAAAAGTAATTTTTAACGCAAAAACTTGTCCGGTTATAAGCCCGCGAGCTCATATCTGGCAGTATACATTTTAGGTTCTATTTTTAAGGGTAAACATATGAAGTTAGAGTTATCTAAAAGTAATTTGTAATGTTTTCTTTCTAAGAAATAACATTGTTCTACAACTAGTTCTTGAGCTTTTGTCGTACACTTTCTTCTTATTCATGCATCATTTATTGTGATTTAATTTATAATAGTACAATCCTACATTCTGTTTTCAAACAGAAAATCTTCACCGGTTATAAGCCCATGTAAAAAGGGATTTTACGAAAATTGGGCGAAATAATGAAATATAGTCAGTATAAAACACAAATGTTTGTTAAGCCACACTGTAGCGAATCATTTCCACAAGGTGAAAATTTTAAAGCCAAAATATGACATTCCAAAAAAATTGGTTTGAAAAAGTGACCTCCCGGTTGGTTAACTTTTCTCCCGAGTATTTTTGAACCTGTTTTTTTGTCCCCGGTCTAGTAATCACGTGGGCAAATGTAGTCAAATGTTTACTTGACGGCAACTAAAAATTTAAAATTAGAAATATGAACATTTTGACTCGTATAGAATTTCGCTCTACATATATGCAACCGCTTTTTAAGGTATTCGGAACACGGCATAGTCATCCGCATCTGACAAACCGAATTATCGAATTACCGTATTTACTGTAATAAGCGCCCTTCCTATAATAAGCGCCCCTCTCCAATAAGCGCCCCCTTTGATACGAAAATTATTATATAAGCGCCCCTCTTTAATAAG
>JAULBZ010000438.1:0-31383 GCA_032360805.1 Neoturris breviconis
GAAGTCAATGTATTAAATTAACTGCAAAAGTAAACAGACTAAGAGAGAGGATCGATCATTGTCTGTAGATCAGGCTATAGCTGTGATTGAATATCCGATTCACCAAAAGAGAGTCAAATAGCCCTGGGAACGAGGTTGAAAAATATCATTCTTCTTTCGGTGACGGTTAGTTTTCACACTAAAGATGGAGGAGTAATGGCGGTAAATTTTTCGAACATATACCATGTGTATACTTTACCTTACATTTATGAAACATATGGTGACGATGGTGATAACATTTGATAGTGACTTTCTACACACTAGCTCATGCAATTGTTTTTTTATCTGACATCAAAATTATATGGACTTTTACTTATTCATCATCTAAAGCGTTATAGCTAGTCTAGCTACGCTACTACTAGCTCTTCTTGAGCAAACATAAAAAACAAAAACAGAGAGGTTTACAGGAACAGAGGAGGTGCTTCCCAGATCATATGCTTGACATAATCTGAGAGCTTTCATTTTTGATAGCTAAGTTCATAGGCCTATTATTAGCTATGATGCTCTCTCAGATCCAAAGTCAGAGTGCTATTTTGAGCTTAAATTAGCTCGCTGACTGGGCTGGCTGAGTGTAGCTAGTTAGTGTTAATATGATGAATTAAAATATTTTAGCTTTAACTTGGCTGTCAGTCACTCCTTATATATATCTTTGTCTCCATATACTTCTCTGATCTTAAAAGTGATCTGATGTATAAAATGAAAAAAACTAGAACATATGAAAAAAGGGCAAATGTCGTTCCTCGGTAGTCTAGTCTGCCTCACGGGGTAAATATAGCTTAGTTGGTGTGTGTTTTTTTGATATACTTACCATTGATGAGTCAAAATTACTGTTTATATGCAGTTTTAGTGATATCTATGAAAGATATATGAGTCAAAATTATCATATAGATGTCATCTTAGTGATACCTACGGAAGAAATATGAGTCAATATTATCGTTTTGACGTTATTTTAGTGATACCTACGAAGAGATACGAGTCAATATCATCATTTAGACGTCATTTTAGTGATATCTATGGAAAAGATATGAGTCAAAATTATCGTTTAGACGTCATTTTAGTGATACCCACGAAAGAGATACAAGTCAATATCATCGTTTAGACATCATTTTAGTGATATCTATGGAAGATATATGAGTCAAAATTATCGTCTAGACATCATCTTAGGAGATACCTACGGAAGAAATACGAGTCAATATTATCGTTTAGACGTCATTTTAGTGATACCTACAAAGAGATTAGAGTCAATATCATCATTTAGACGTCATTTTAGTGATATCTATGGAAAAGATACGAGTCAAAATTATCGTTTAGACGTCATTTTAGTGATACCTACGGAAGAGATATGAGTCAATATTATCGTTTAGAGGTCATTAGTGATATCTATGGAAGAGATTCGAGTCAATATTATCGTTTAGATGTCATTTTAGTGATAGCTACAGAAGAGATACGAATAAGTCAGCGTCCATAAAAATGGTTTAAAAGTTCAATTCAATATGGCAATGCTTGCTTCGTTGCAGGTTTTTACGTCCTCGGCAGCATCTTTATGGTTTTATTTTTGGTTTTCTTTCACTGATAATATCCAGAATTGTTAAAAACAATAACTCATAGTCTAGATATGTTATGAATAATTTTTGTTACACAAAGATTGAGTTTTTAACTCAATGTTAAGATTGAGTTCTTACCACCATTTAACAGGTGTAAAATAGGGCTGAAAAAAAACACGCTTTATTAAACTTGTTGTTTTATAATCATGACCATGAAATAAACATTCTATTTTGAATAGATATGTCTAGACATCCTTTTTTATTAAAACTGGTTAAACACGTGTGTGTTTTTTTCATTATGATAACAAAGGGCAAAAACTTGTTCAAAGTGCGTAGTAAAGATGCTAGAAGAACACCTTCAACGTTGTTCTAGCGTTTTTATTATGGAGTTTGAACAAGTTCTTGCTAACTGAGAGAGAAAGTTTATTTTGCGAAAAAGTAAATTCGTAGCCTCTCGTTTTGACCTTTTAGCGACTAGGGAGGTTATATAAGTTATAAATATAGGCTAGTAGTTGATAGTAACTAAACACGATTTGCTGCAACGGTTATTCTTGCATATTCTTTATCATTTTCTTTGCAGATTTCTTTAGGGATGAGAATATAAATATTTGAACAACTCAAATGCGGTGATTATTGATTCAAAAATATACATGCGTGCGGGTGATGAACGAATGATTAATTATAGTTGGCCTAATTAGAAATAATCTACTATAAACAAACATCTAGACTTTATCTAATGAGATTTAAGATCAAGGAATTCTATACTGGCTAACATGCTACTATATACTTAAACTCTTAAACTTAAATTCTGAGAATTGGAAGTTTGTGTATTATATGGTAGATATTAATAGAGGTTTATTATTGTGGGCTGCAACAGTACCATTATCTTTAATATTACTTTATTTTAGGTAAAAGTAATCAAGACAGTTTAAATCACACACTGAAATAATGAGGTAATTCTTTGAAGAATTAATTTAAGCATTGTTTGAATATTAAATATTTTAAAAACTTTTTATTGGAACACAAAGTAGAATCATTGTAGTACATTATATTATTCTTAGGCTTGGTAACTTAAAAATAACTAAGGAAAGAAATTGGAACAAGTCTGCATAGTTTTTAGTCTGCCAAAGGAAATTTGGATGGGCTGTTACTACCGCTTTGCGGTGTCGGCAGGGTCCCACTTTTCCTAATAGATCATGTTACTGAAGTTTTTTTCATTTTGAAGCTTGGTACCAGCATGCGAGGTCGTGTTTTGGAAGGAGTACCCAAAACCTTTTCAATTTTGTTTAGTCCCGAGTTTTTAAAGCAAGAAGAGTCCAAAAATGTATATGGACCAGAAAAGGTACATATGGTTCCATATTGAAAAATTTGTTTTGGTATTCTAGGCAATATTATGATTTTGCATTATTTAATATTTTCTGAGAAGAAATAACATTTTTAGCCCACCGAACGAAGTTTGGATTTGCTATTGCTATCACTTGGCGGCGTCCTGCTTTTCTTCATAGATCATATTCCCGAAGGGCTAGCATTTTGAAATTCGGTACCAGCATTCGTGGCAATATTCTAGAAGGGCTCGGCAAATTTTTTATGGTTATGGCATTCTAGGCAATGTTACGAGACTGGGTGCTGGCAAAATTATTTTTAATTTTGTCAACTCGGGACCGAGTATTGGCGAAAAAGGGATTTTTTCAAAAGTGGAAATTTGATTTACATTCCCCAAAATGATTTTCTCATGATTTTTGTTGACTTAGAGATTTTTTGAATTTTTTCCAATGTTTATAAGGATTTAATCAGAATTACATTTGGACTTAAAAAATATTTGAAAATTAACTTTTCTATGAGACTTTGACCATGAATCTTTTTTGCAGCCATTTTGTATTTTGCGGAAGCTCCCTCCTCAATGTTTTAAAATGATAAGTGATATTAATTTAATTTAATAATTTAAACTTTCAAGAATTTCAAGAATTGAAGTCTCCATTTTGATTTTGGAAAACATTAAATAATTCTAAGAGTATAAGTTGGTTATTATAACAGTAATAATTACTCCCAATGCCAATTATATAATGACAATACAACAACACATAATTCAACAGAGGAAGATTTTTTTAATAAGAGAATGGATTGTTTTATTTAATGTAATATAATTACAATACGCAATTCAACAGAGGAAGATTTTTTCTATAAAAAAATGGATTGTTTTAAAGAAAAATTATTGTTCTATTTCATTATTCCTTATTTTTTAATTTTAATAAAAGATGATGGCAACCACCTTGTAGATATTTCATCATTTATATAAATAAAACGTCAGGCTTTTGTTCACGGAAGTGCTTGAAATTGTGCATCGCTCATGCCAATATACTGACGTGAGCGATTTGTGGCGAGCGAAAAGCTCACGAAGATTTTTCAGCGCGAGCGATCCATCGCTCTCTAACCATTTTGCTTAGAGCCAAGCCTGAATTATACTTCTCCACACTGGTATCAACTTGTTAACGGTTAGTCTCTACTCTATTTTAGTGGATCAAAAATCTTCCAACTAGCAATTTGTGGGCTTGGTCGAGCTGGCTCTATTCATACTTCTAATTGTGTACAGAACCCACGAGTCAATGTCAAATATTTTGTCGAGTTAGATGTAGAAAAGGCAGAGAAAGTAAAAATAGATTTTGCCATGGAATCGGTTGGGGTTGTTCAAGACGTACAAGATATCCTCTGTTAGTCTATCATTTATCATTTACCTGACAATATTTTACTGGCCTCTGAATTCACATCAGCATTCTCCTGTGGAGGAGCATCTTTGGAGGCTAATTTGCAACTAAATTCAGAGGCCTGATTTTAAGTTGTTATATCTTATGTGAAATTAATCGCTTCCTTTTACAATCTGCTTTAATGTCACCTTTGAATACACCATAGTTAGTCTTCTCTGTTTGACCTGTGTGATTGTGGTTGCTAATGCTGTCATACTTATAGATATCAGAAAATCATCTCCTTATATGCCGTTCACGCCTTTCAAAATGCAACCATGGCGACATTCAGGACTCACAAAATATTTTTTGTCCACTGGACATTCATAAAAAGAGTGGGATTACCATTTTGAAACTTGCACTAGGCAGCCCTTCCAGACTAATGATCAAATCTTTTTCAACTTTAGACTATAGGTATTGATTTTATAAAAGAGTTAGTTGCTTTAAGACGTTAGACCACCATCAGTCTTTTAAATGTTCAGAAAAAATCACTATTATTTAATGTTTTCTGTTTAATAAGACTTTACCCTGTTAGATGCTTGCACAATTTATTTCTCAAAATATTATTTTTGTTCTGAGATCAGGAATCTACCTTACTTTGTATTTTGGGGGGTCATCATCAAATTATGAAGTAAGGGATCAAATACAAAAGTAATAAAAATAAAACAAACGAGTTCTTCTATTGTATTGTTTTATTGCCAAACACTACAGTTGGGCTTTTCTTTATGTGCAGTTATCTGTACAGAAGTGTGTTAGGTCAACAAACTTGTAATGGATTGGTTTCTTTGGTACAAGATCGTTGGCTCTGTACTCTACTCTGTAGATTTTTGAGACGGCCCCTTAAGGCGGATCTCCACTAGGCAAATTTGTTCGCGCGAATAACATTTTTTTATCTCTACTAGAAGTTCTAAAAGCGCCAAAATTTAAAAACTAACATAGAAATAATGGCTGCGATAATTTTACAATATTTGTTGCAATAAATTATGTGCTTTTTTATTTGCATCGCAGACAAAGATTTAATTCCTTGCCAGTCACATTGTTTACAGCTTGAAAACATTTGAGAGGCAAAGCCAGCTACTCTGTATAACCACTGTCATATTTTTTTGAAACTAATTTCAAATTTTTTGTTTTAATAAAAATTAACAAGTCACTGTCATATTTTTTGAAGTTGATTACAACATTGTTGTTTTTTTGTTGAAGAATTTGATTGGTTGCGCTTTTAGCGTCATGACGAAAAGTAGAACAGAAATATTTGCTCCATCCCATGGTTTATTTTTTAGAAAAATACGCTATTGCACATGTCTTGTGAAACTATTCTCTTTGCGCGAACAAATTTGTCTAGTGGAGATCAGCCTTTATGTATAAACTTATTAAATAAATAGACTGGTGTTAAGTATGGAGGACTCCTTTTCAAGATTCAATATTAATTATAATGTATATATTTGGTAATAGACATTAATTAATAGGTACAGGTCTCATGCGAGTTTGCTTGGGTCAAGTTGCTTTATAGCATCTCTACCTTGTTTTTTCTAATGTAAAATTGTAGTAAATGTAAGATGAGCCTACCATTATGTATTTTATGTTTTGATTAGTATACTGTTTATGACTGATTGGGTTGTGGTGTAATCAGTGGTTGCAGTAAGAGCCAATAATCACTGTGGAGGAGTTAAATTTGAACATCGCTTTTCAAAAATCTCTCATCCACAGTGATTATTTTACTCTTATTTTGACCACTGATGTGATGCTTAATGCAATATATATTTAGCTGACCCAGATCTGGATGGTGTTATTGTGTCTACTGTAACACACTCACACGAAGATATTGTTAAGAAATGTATTCAAGCAAAGAAAGCTATCTTTTGTGAAAAACCTATTGCTGAAAACCTTAAAGATACTGGTTAGTATAAAATTCAAAAAAATGCATAAAATTCAAGTGGGCAAAAACTTGTTCAAAGTCTGCAGTATAGATGTCAGAGCAGCATAGTTCGATGTTGTTCTAGCATTTATACTGCGGACTTTGAACAAGTTTTTGCCCACTGGGCAGTTCTACTTCACAATGGTTGAAATAAGAGTAAATAATCACTGCAGAGGAGTGATATTGAGCATAACTTCAGGCTACAAAGCAAATTTTTGAGAGATTTTCTATGTGACTTTGATCATAAATCTTTGTTGGCGGCCATTTTGTATTTTGGGGAAACTTATACTCTTCAATTTTTGGAGATAGGACAAGAGATATTATTTTTTATAAAAAACATTTTTTTAGATCCGCCCCTGTATAGAGTAGGGATAAGAATGATACTTCTTATGCTGATACAAACATTTAGTGTATCAAGTGATAGAGGTCCTAACAACAAGGATATTTCGTAGTAAAAATGGGTTTTGAAGTCAAAACAAATAATTAATACATAACTAAAAATTGTGGTAGAGGCCTATGCCATACAGAGATATCTCATAATGGCAGATAATCAGCTGGATTGTGGATTGTGTGATGGGTGGGAGCGTATACTCTGTTTAAAGATAAAAACAGAATATATTGTGTGGAGAAATGAGAATGAGATAAGATTGTGGCCTCTAAAATAAAAGTCAAATATGTGAAATAAGCTTTTGCATACCTTATTTGGAGTATATTATTATTCGGGGTAAAAACAAATGTTCTTTTTTACCCCTTTTATGGGCACCACAGTATAGTGGTTAGTACGTTCCAACTTCATTGGAGCGTCCCGGGTTCAATTCCCGGTCAGGTGCCAAGGTTGATTCAACCTTTCATCCATACGTGGTCGGTAAAATGAGTACCAGCCTGCTGGGGTAATAGGTCAACTTGATCTGGGAATGGTGGCGCCCTCCCCTACCCTCGTGGTAGAAGCTAATGAAAGAGGAGCCTTCGGGTCGCCTCCAACTGCGGTCGGCCAACTTACTTACTTTTTACTCCATTTTCCAAAATAATGTCTGGAAAAAAACTACTGACTATATGTGGTTTCTTCTTTTAACATAAACGTAGTGTTTTAAATATATATAGTATGTGTTATGTATTACATTGCCAAGACTATGTACTATATAATATGGTTTATATATACTAATAATATAATACTATTATGTTATATGCGATAGACTATGATTATGCTATGTATACCATATACTATATACGATACAATATATAATGATATAACTTTCACTGTTTGGTGGGCTACTTTTATACCATAATTATCTTTGATTCTCGTTGAGAATGCCTGATAGTCTGTTAATTTCTGATTTTAGTTTCATGTTATGAAGCTGCAGATGCTGCAGGTGTACCCTTGTTTTGTGCCTTTAACCGTCGATTTGATGAGACACACCGTTCTGTTAAAGAGGCTTGTGAAAATGGCAAAGTTGGTAAAATACATATGGTAAAAGTTTGCAGTCGTGACTCGCCATTACCATCAGCTGCGTATCTAAAAATATCTGGAGGTATTTTTCATGATTGTGCAGTACACGATATTGACATGGCCTGTTGGATGCTGAAAGAATATCCTATTTCAGTTTTCTCACATGCTCACGCCTTCAGATCTTTCATTGGAGAAATGAATGATGTTGACACTGTATCAATATCTATGAAATTTGCATCCGGAGCTATTGCTATTATCGATTTGAGTCGATTTGCAACATATGGATATGACCAAAGAGTTGAGGTATTTGGGGAGTTAGGAATGGTACAGAGTTTGAATGAAAGTAAAACAAACTTTAGAATATCAACTGGGCAATGTGTTGGTAATGATTTAATAAAATTTTCCTTTCCACAAAGGTATAAAGATGCATATCGTAATGAAATCGATCATTTTTTAGATGTTATACAAGGTGGTGATTGCATAATTAAAAAAAATGATGTTGTTATGGTTTCATTGATTGCTTCAGCATGTGAGGAATCACATCGTAGTGGTAAAGCTATCAAAATTGACAAAGATAATCTGAGATTTGAAGCTGAATCTTAATTTTGTTTTAGTAGAAATTTTTTTTAATAATTTTTTTTCGATTTTGTTAACTCGGGACTGAGTATTGGCGAAAAATATTTTACCACATTCTAGCAAATATCATAAAATATTCACAATGTATAAGCAAGCCTCAAAATAAGTGTGGAGGAGTGTTTTATGGTACAGTTTTCAGCTTTACAGCTGAAAAATACTAAAACTCACCCCTCCACAGGTGATGCCCAACAGCTATTTTGAGGCTTGTATAACTATGTTTCCCTGTATAGCAGAACTCCTATTCCCATGCACAGTGCCCTTTTAACGAAAATAAAGAATAGAATAAATCAGAAGTGTTTAAAATAGGAGTTAAAATCACTGCGGAGGAGGGACTTTTGAGCATTTGCTTCAGGCTTAACAATCAATTCTACACAGTGATTATTTGCTCTTATTTTAAACATTGGTCAGAACTGTAATGAACTAAAAAGAAAGTTAACATATTTATTCGAATAGCACTCTCTCTTTTGCGAATTTTGCCACAGTAGTCACAGTAGGAAAGACCAAACACGGATAGTTTGTTGCTATTTATTACACAAATTAAGAGATGACAGGAGAATAAGTGAATAAATTGAAATCAAATCTATCTTTTTCCCATTCTAAATCAAAATATTCCTACCGCGTGAAATTAACTTTGAAAATTTTACATGTCTACATTTTCGCGAATCACAGAGTTGTCTCTAGATTTCATACATAGTTTCTAATTTCATGTTTTAACGAGCATGAAATTTTGCGACAAAAAGCAGAAATTCATGAAAATAAATACACGCACAATTTGAGACACCTACAAGTTATAGCTACCAATTCAATAATGTTTTCAAATGTTTGAAATAAGAGCAAATAATCACAATGGGGTTGTGATTTTTAGCCCAACAATCAAAGTTTGAATGGGCTATAGCTATCATTTTGTGGCATCGGCATCGGCCTTCTTTTCTTAACAGACTATTTTCCGAAAGTGCTACCATTATGAAATTTGGTACCACCATTTTTCAAGTTTTGGGCAAAAAGGTTCCAAATTGTATTTTCGGTCCAATGAACCAAAAAGGTGTGATATCATCCTGAAATTTGGTTATGGCATTTAAGGCATTATTACAGGACTGCTGGCTAATTTTTTTTCGTTTTGTCAATTCGGGACCGATTATCGGCGAAAAAAAGATTTTTTCAAAAGTGGAGACTTGAATTTTTTTCGAAAATTTTAATTCTATGAGGTTTTGACCACATTCAGTAAGGTTAGGTGAAAGATAATAGTTGACTTAGAAAGTTTTTTTTGAAATTTACTATGAGACTTTGACCTCATTTAATAAAAAGTTTGCCCAGAGGTTATACCCAAAAGTTAAATAGTTGACTTAGAAATCTTTTTAAAAATTTTCCACTGATTATAAGCATTTTGTATTTCCGGGAAGCTCCCTCCTCAATTTTTTGAGATGATAAGTAATATTTTAAAATAAACATGAATGTTATCTACTTTAAAACATTAACTACTGTCATGAGTATAACTTAGTTTTTATAGCATTAATAATTACTCCCAATACCAATTAGAAACATAAAAGGCAATGCACAATTCAACAGAAGAATATTTTTTTCATAAAATAATCTATTCTTTTAATTCTATTTCCTCATTCTTTATTAATTAATTTTAATAACAGATGATGACAACCAGCTTTTAGATATTTTAAGTGTTAACTTTTGTAAAAAAAACTACAGGTTTTCTACTGCAAATAAAAACATAGTATAGTCAAATATTATAATAATGTGTTATGTATAGTCTATGTGTAGGTTTTATGTATGTGCATGTGCATATACATACATATATGCATACATGTATATGCATATACATACAATGCATGCATATACATAATACACACATTTACATATATATACACATACATTTTCATGCATATACATATTTACTACGTATACATGCATATACATATGCATACATATGCATACGTACATACATACATATATAATATACATATGTGCATACGTAAATACACATATACATATATACAGTATACAAGTCTTGAGACTATAGTTATTTATTATATTTAAAGCATGTAACAAATAACATTTACCTATTTTAGGTTATTATCTCTCTTTTTAGTTGGTATATATACATAATACTATGATACATGATGTGTGTATGCAAATCATATTTCTTTGATTTTACTTGTACTCGGTTTGGTGGACTACTTTCAATACCGTACCTATGATTGAACATAGTTTCTGGCTAGGAAGCCTAAAGCAATGCTCAAAAATCTCTCCTCCACAGTAATTATTTGTTCTTATTTCGAACACTGATTTTGTAATTATAGATTATTCTCCCATATGTCATTTAGAAAAAATATTTCTTTTCATTCTGTTTGTAATAATTTTGGTGGCCAAGGATATCCATAAGAATAATTAAATGAATATATATATACAAAAAAAAGAGCTGCAAATACTATCTCCAATAGAACAGGACTTACTTAGGGGCCACAACCATACTAATGTTACCACGGATAATTTCATTGTGACGTCATATTTTTTAAGAGCATAAAGTCAAGCGTGCGTAGCAGGAGAATTTAGCTTGGTAATAGACATACTTTTACCTGTTTATTCATTTGCTTCTCTCCGACTCTGTTCCAGGTAGCTTGTGTTATGACGAGTACAGTATAAAGTTGATATCATTCTTGTCATATACCTCTCTCAAAAACATTTAAAATATCAAATTTGCTACAGTGCCTATATGTCGTACATGCCTATACCACATGGGGTTTGAACTATGGAAAATGTGTCAGAAACCTTTTACTATGATTTGTTGTATGGTTTGTTGTATCCACCATTAGTATAGTCGCACATTGAAGGAACAAATGTTGTGAGGAAGAAAAAAGGCAAATTTTATTGTTGCAGACTTTTATTAATAATTTCCTGCTAAGAAAACCCAGTGACAACACACACAATTTTCTTGAAAAGAGCAAAGCTGACATGATTGTAATGCCACAAGAATTTACACATCCACCCACAAACGTCACAATGACATTATCCATGGCAAAATGCGAAAGTATGTATCAAAATGAGAAATAAGAAAGTATTTTAGATCAGTGGTACGGCTATTGCCTCCCAAGTGGAAGGTACCCGGTTTGATCCCCTGGCTGATACCAGAGATGACCGGATATTTTCCCGTATTGCCCTCATAAACAGTTAATATAGGCTTAAACAAACAAGCATACCACTGATTGTCAAATGCTTAGGGTGGAAACGGCTAACCAATATTACTATTACTATTTGAAAGGAGCTGTACACTTGCATTGCATTGTTCTATTCATTGTCTAGTATTGTATTGTAACTAATCATAGAAACCATTATTTTAGTACATGATTTAAATTATTTGTTCTAAGCTATTAAAAGACAGGTTTTCTTTGAATACTAAAACTTATGCCAGGTGTATACTCAGTTGACAAAAACTTGTTCAAAGTCCACAATATAGATGCTAGAAAAATATTGAAACCATTGATCTAGCGTATTTACCGCAGACTTTGAACAAGTTATTGCCCACTGGGTACGTTTTTCATTATTGAATAAGACAATTTTTAAACTATCAATAAATGATGTCTGTTCTTTTTAATATTATGTGATTGACTAGCCTCTTAATTATTGGTAATGTTTTGGTCAATTCAACTCACTCCACTTCTTCTTTCATTATATTTTTGCACTAGAGTTAAGGTAACTGCCAATATTGCATTGATGTCTGTACTACAATCACCATCCATACATATTAAAATCTGATATAAAAAAATCTTTAAGGTAATTTTGGCTGATAGGTTAATATTACTTTTACAACGTCTATCTTTTGCTGGCCTTTTTGCATTAGGATCTCCACTTTCTGCAGGCATGTTGACATTCTAGTAATGTTAGTCTGGTACATTTTCTTTACAGTCTTGGTAATGTTGATCGTCCAATTTTGATCTAGTTAATCTTAGTAACCCACTTATGAATACTGCAAATATATTGAATATAACAGCTTCTTATTTACCATAACAGAATAAAAATCGTTTTCTTAATGTATTTTCTTGTATTATTATAATTTAGTTGAGAATATGAATATGATTGTTAAAACAATCAAGCAGATTCGGCCAGGAGTACAAGTATCATTTTTGAATTGTTGTAACCATTACTGTTCATCTGCTGGTGGCTTAAAAGTTTTGTTTTTTGGGACAGATTTGTTTAGTGTTTCATCATTAGATGCTTTGCATCAAATGAAGTGAGTATTTATTCCTTGCACTAATTTTTGTGGGCACAAGACTACTTGCACAGATTTCGAAGATCACAAGCTGCAAATAGAAAGAAACGAATTGAATGATTTTACGAACGTATAACTTAATTGGAAAATGTTTTTATGTATATCTTTTTACGTATCTCAAAGATATTACCAATGCAGGGCTCGGAATAACAGCCGGCCATCACTGTGGAGGAGAGATTTTTCAAAATATTTTGGAAAATCTCTCCTCCACAGTGATGACCGGCTGTTATTTCGAGCCCTGCCAATGTCAAATTGCAACTCATATTCTAACTCATTCAGAAGAGTAATTAAAAGAATTAATGTCACCCTGAATGTTTATAATTGTTTGGCTTGCAGGCTTTATTTGTGGGTAACATAGAAGAAAAACAAGTTAATGGTTATAATGTAAAACTATTACTTTGTTTTGTTCAAATTGTTATGCTTATTTTTGCATTTGCGTTATTTATTTGACACTAAATAACCCCCTTACTTATGTGAAAATTTGATTTAAAACATTAATTTCCTACAATAATAATGTGTAGCAATGCAAAGATTACATTATTGACCCAAAGTTAAGTTACCCTGTTCGCACCTGATGTCGGTTAGAATAACATTAAAACAACGTCAAAACGATGTCATTTCGACATTGTTCTGACATTATATGCCCACTGGTTAGTGCTTGGTTTGACTTCCTCAAGATTGCATCTTTAACAGTGGCTAATGTAACTGTTGGTCATCGCTGGAGGAGAGATTTTTCTAAATATTTTAAGACAATTTGACCAAAAATTATCTGAAAATCTGTCCTTCACAGTGATGACCGGCTGTTATTTTAATCGGTGCTTTGATTCTTATCTTTGAATAGGAAGTGTATGTGTGATTTGTTTGATTTATGTGTGCGACAACATGTAGGTTCCCCTTTTCCTATTGCATGTTCCTATTATTACTTTCAATTACCATATAACCATTATCTTCTTTGTAGGTGAATATCTTAGTTCATCCTTCTCTTTGTTTCCAGAATTCAATCTAATAATATTGCTGATCTTTCTATTGTATGTGGACAAGAAAGCATTATTAAAGTAAGTATCACAAAGTTCAAAATCAATCCACAGTGATTATTTGCTCTTATTTCGAACCACTATCGGCATTCCTCTGTGAAGAAGCATCTTTACAGGGTAAAAGGCTGCAAATTACTCTCTAAAGATGCTCCTCTGAAGGGGAGTGCCGACCTGAATTTCCAGACACTATAGTGTAACAGTTCTTAAATTACTAAACATTTTTTTTCCTTTTCCTCAGTCTTAATTTTGATACGGATTTCAGAGCTCTATAAGTATATTTAGATCTTTTATTATAGAAAAATAAAATCATAATACCTCCAACTTTAAAGTATGCACAATGTCATGAACTTCCGTACATGACTTGGTCTATGGTTAAAAGTACAAGGAAGTAAGACTTTATCTTTCATTTATACAAGGTAGCTATAGTGTATTCGTATTACAATTCTCAGAAAAATGGTCGGACATCATCTGTAGATAAAAACTACTCCAAAAACACTCCTTCACAGATGATGTCCGACTGTTATTTTGAGGCTTCATATTATTCTTGATTAGGTGGTGCCCTCTTTTGAACATGTTTCCAGATACACCAGAATAGATATGAATATCCTGTACATGAAGATTATTTTTTTGAATTATTACTGGACCCACTTTTAATAAATGTAATTTATTTAATAGATTTGACAATCAATATGATTTGGCAGTAGTTTCCTCATTTGGTCACCTTATTCCAAAAAGTATTCTATCACAATTTCCAAGGTATATAACTCTACAGAAACTTGAACTGAATTAATTTGTAGCTCGCCAAATTTCAATTTACATGAAAAATCAGGCCTCTGAATCATTACAGCATTCCCCTGTGGAGGGCATCTTTGCAGGCTAAAGATGCTCCTCCACAAGCAATGCCAACATGAATTCAGAGGCCTGTAACTCTATTGGTGTTTTTAGTACTTTTTCTTGAGAGCTATGCGCAATTATTTAATCTTTGGAACTAGCGTGGACTACAGGTTGTGTTGATTCTAAGGTTTCATATCATGTTTACTAAAAGTGGGAATGACCTAAATTATTCTACAACTTCGTAAAGCCACCATTAAAATATCTACAACAACCGAAAACCACCAAAACTCGTCAATAAAACCACCAATCGAAATATCTGCAGTGACCAACAACCATTAAGAACCATCATAACAGATAATCCTTTCTTTTCACATTAATCATGGATTGTGAAAAAA
Source organism: Neoturris breviconis (assembly GCA_032360805.1). Classification (NCBI taxonomy): domain Eukaryota; kingdom Metazoa; phylum Cnidaria; class Hydrozoa; order Anthoathecata; family Pandeidae; genus Neoturris; species Neoturris breviconis. The sequence continues at coordinate 14,862 of JAULBZ010000438.1, forward strand.
TAAATGTACTTTCTTGGTTATTTATTTATATATGCAATGTAAAGATAAGTCCAAATGTGGCCAATATATCAATTAACCTATATTTAATTTTATTATATGCAAGCATCATTACCAGTATTAAAATTTGTTTAACTTAAGAGCCACTTTTTATAAGAGTCAGGAAGCTGTGATAGTGACCAACTCAGATTTTGCTCATTTTCACATATTTTGTTCATTTTGACCCAAAAAGAGATCTGGTAAAAAATTTTCTCCATCGCGTAATACGCACACGAAATTTGACCCAATTTTGACTAAATTTCTTTTTAAAACACCTTGTAATTTCATTATGTTCTACAGTGGTTGAAGTTAGAGTAAATAATATTACTGTGGAGGTGGAAGTTTTGAGCATAGCTTCAGGCTTAATATCCCACCCCCACGGTAAATAGTTGGTCTTTTTTCGACCACTGTAATATCAGTACTCAGATCGTCCTCAGCGCATTCCCTTTTTATTTATCGATACTCAGGTAACTGAAATGCCCCCTCTTGCCATATTGGACTTGAATAAATTCTAATACATTTGAAACTTGGCACAGCAGAACTCGTACCGGCATGATGTTATTTTATTTTACATTAATAATTTCATGTTGCTAATTAGAAATAATTGTTCAGTTATTAAAAGAAAATTATCATTTGCGCATGCATACACGTTAGAACAAAGTAAACAATGTATTCAATGAACTTTGACTGGCCTTTATTTTAGGAACTTGGTATAGAATATGTTAAAAGTCTTCTGTATCATTTTACTTTAGAGGTATTATCAACGTGCACCCGTCACTTTTACCACGATGGAGGGGTGCTGCTCCAATTATTCATACTATACTTGCAGGCGATAAGGAAACTGGAATATCTGTTATTGAAATATCTCCAAATAAGTAAGTATTGATATAATAAGGCGTCACTGGATAGTAAGTCACAAGAAACCCAATAAATACTGTATTATATTTGAATTCCTGTGGTACACGACATTTGATCAATGTCAAAACACATCGTGTTCCTGCCAAGTAGTGTTTAATTGCACTGATTTCATCTATTGATATTTTTTTTGATCTCCAAAATATATGTTACCTGGTTACTAGTAGTACATCATTGTAACACTGTAAGCACTACAAGCCTTAAAGTAACTGTTGATATCTTCTGTGCAGGAGTGTTTGCAGCTGAAAGCTGTTCATAAAACACTCCTCCCCAAATGATGTCCGGTTGATATTTTTAGGCTTGGAACTATAACACGAGTTAAAATGACTACTGGTCATCACTGTAGAGGAGAGATGTTTCAGAATATTTTCAATGAAATTGGCTATAAGTATCCCGAAAGTCTCCTCCACAATGATGAGCGGCAGTTATTATAACCTCTCCTTTCAATATCATTACCTCGTTATATTAGATTTGATGAAGGTAAAATCTTACTACAACAGAAAATGAAGGTATAAAAATCTTAAAGAGTTCTTATAGAATTATAATCACTGTGGAGGAAGGACTTTTGAACATAGCTTTAGGCTTTCTAGCCTGAAACTATGCTCAAAAACCACTTCTCCACAGTGATTATTTGCTCTTATTTGACCACTGCAAGCTAGCAGAGTTTAATGATTAAATGATTTTTAGCTCACCAAACAAAGTTTATATGGGCTATTGCTATATTACTATCAATTTGCGGTGGTGGCCCGCTTTTCTTAATAGACGATGTTCCCGAAGTGCTAGCATTTTGAAATTCACCAGCATGCATGGTGATATTCTAGAAGGGCTCACCAAAATGTTTTTGATTTTGTCCACTCGGTTCTGAGTTTTGGGCAAAAAGGCTCCAAATTACGCGTGGTATCTTCTTTTCGTCAATTTAAAACCGAGTATTGGCAACAAAGGAATTTTTTCAAAAGCGGAGACTAAGAAAATTTTTGAACATAAACATTTACATTCACCAAAATGATTTTTTCGTGATTTTCTCATAATTTTTGTTGGCTTAGAATTTTTTTGAAGAATTTGTTTATAAGGGTTTGGCCAGAATTACATTATGTGAGACTTCGACCATCAATCTTTTTTGGCTGCCATTTTGTGGTATTTTGGGGAAGCTCTCTCCTCAATTTTTTGAGATGATAAGTGTTTTTTAAAAATAATTTTAAAATTTCAAGAATTGAAGTCTCCATTTTGATTTTGGAAAGCTTCCTTCAATTTTGAAATAACTATTAATGTTAGTTTATTACTACTAAGACTACTCCCAATACAAATTAGTAATATAATGACAATACACAATTCAACAGAGGAAGATATTTTTAATAAAAGAATAAATTGTTTTAAGGAACATGTAATCTTCTGTTTCATTATTCTTTATTTCTTTTTAATTTTAATAACAGATGACAACCACCTTTACTTTACAAATTTTTATTACTGCTAGTAGATAACATTTTTCTATTCATATTATGTTAAACTAATTATTATGTTTAATATACTTATTTTTAATGGTCCTACTGAACATAACATCACAAAACATTATTTTATCCAAGCTTTAATTAAATTATATTATTATTTACATTATACATACTTTATAGCATTATGTATAAACTAAATAATAATATAATTTAATTAAAGCTTGGATACACACATTATGCATCATAGCATTATGGTATATATACACTAAATAATATAATGTGTGTATCCAATTTATATCCACTGTGGAGGAGTGACTTATGAGCATTGCTTCAGGCTGTGATATGAAATTTCACTGCTCTCCTCCACAGTGACCTGACATAATTTTACCTTGAAAAAGGTGTTCCAATTGTTTATTTGAACTAAAACTTTACAATCTTATCTTATTAAACACATTATTTCAAACACTGACATATAATGTGTGTATGCAAATCATATTTATTTGCTTAGGTTTACTTACGATTAATATGGTGCATCAATTGCCACTATTTATTTCGATTTTTTTCTTTCCATAGCTTTGATCAGAATTGTAAAGTTATGATATCTCTGGAAGTATTTCAAGATCCTACAGAGACATTTGTGCAGGTGCGATTATCATTTTATGATTTATGAAATTGAATGGTATCTAAGTAGAAGATTATGCAGAAACCTTTATGTAGTCCAAAAAATGTACCTGTTTTTATAATTGAATTTGGCTGTACATTTATTATTTGTGGAGGATCGTTTTTGTGTGTACACTCTTTCATGCGTTCCCTCTAGGTATGAGGTAGAAGAAATAGTGGTACTTAACATGGGTTCCCACTAGCTAGGTATAAGGTAGAAGAATAGTGGTATTCTGGTATTGTATGATTATTCTAGTGACTTTGTTCAGAAAATTGTAATGAACCACAATACTGTTCCATTACGCTCTTAGAGTGATGTAACTTTTGACAACTTTTGTTTGGTTAAATTTGGTGGAAGTGAAGTAGTAAAGAATTGTGTTGATTATGAAGAATTGAAATAATAGAAAGATCATTTTTTGCTCAACACTCTTTACTGTAAATTATATTTTTGATCTGCTCCCCTTTATATTCACATAAATTAAATTGAGACTACTAATACTTGTCTCTTGTGTATCAACCATCACTTATATCGCAACCGTTTTATTGTCAGGTGTATCAAGTAAATATTGGACATCTTGCAGGATTGAATCATTCTATGTATTTGCTTGTATCTAATCTTACTATTTATTTACTCAAAAAGAGAGGTAAGAATTATAACATAATATTCTAGCCAAGCATTTCTTAACATGCCTTATGTATTTCTGCACTTTATATCCATATATCTTCATTGCACATTTTGCTTTTACAAATCAAATAGATGATCTTTGTTTTTGGATGATCTTTGTTTCCTTCTTTGAAAACTAATGATCTCAATAATATTTAAATCTTACTGTTGTTAAAAAATACCCAAAGTTCTAAAATGCATAAAAAAGTGATAAACTTTGACTTGGAAATGTTTTTGGGAAAACTTTTCCAATTTTTTTTTATCCATATTCATGCAAATAACAAGAACGGACTTTGCAGTCAGTTAAATTATAACTGGAAAACTCTATTTAAAGAATATTTTCACGAGACTTTGACCACAGATGAAAGAAAGTATTCATTTTGTTTTTGGAAAGCTTATTTCTTCAACTTTTGAACTTAAATGTTAATGGTGTTTAAATCTTACTGTTGTTAAAAGTAATTAAAATTCTAAATTATTAAATACATCATAAAAAGTAATAAAACTTAACACCTATTAATAATATAGATTATTCCCAATATAACGGCAAAGAAAGTAGAGGAAGTATTTTAAAAAAGAAAGGAGCTATTTTAAATAAAGGTATTACATAATATGTTTTATCTATTGCTTTATTTTGTTGTCTATGTTTCTTATGTGTTTTAAGCCTTTAAAGACATGATTTCTCAAACAAATATCCAATATGTAACCAATGCATGTAGCCTATTTGTATAGCCTGTATGGATAAATCATATTATGCATATGACCTCATGCATATAATCAGTGCATATAGCATATGTATGTAAACATGTATGCTATGATTTACATACATTATGTACATACATTTTCCAAACAATTGACTGCCCTAGCTCTCAGTTTGGTAAGAAAGTTTTGTACGTTTTGGTTATGTTAAACACACTGCTGTATAGGATAATTTCATAATGGCAAATTTAACCTTAAAATAATTATAATAATAATTTGCTCCATCTCTGGAGAAGAACACTTAATAAAGTTTGCAATTTTTAGTTTTCGAAGTTCGAAAGGAGTCCGTTTGCTTATGTTGTAACAGTGAGAGCAAAATAAGATGAACCTATGTTCAAATGTCACTCCTCCACAGTGATTACTGGTTCTTATTTTGTGTGCGGGTTGTAATCTGCTTCACAGTTTCTTTGAAACAGAATGTTAATTTTGGGACCATTCTTAATCTTTCATGTATTTTCACGTTTCAGGATAAGTGAGCTCATTATTCATGTTTCAGGTACCGGATAAGTAAGCTCACTATAATGTTCCAGGTACCGGATAAGTGAGCTCACTATAATGTTTCAGGTACCGGATAAGTGAGCTCACTATAATGTCAGTGTATTTGCTTCTACATCACATTATTTTTAGTGGGATCCTACATTGGCTGATGTCATCATTTTAACAAAACTTTCAGTAGAATTGACTAACTTTCATCCAATTAAGAATCAATTTGTTGTTTATCAATTTTCTATCTGTGATCTTTTATGATTTCTTTAGATACAGTGCAATCTGGCTATATATGTATGACATCAACTAACATAGACAATGTAAATAAAGTCCAGGTAAAAATGAACATTAAGTTTGTATCATGACAACCTCTTTCTTGGTTCTGTTTTGTAATTATTCCCACCATTAGTTGACCATAAAAAATTTAAAACACCACGTTTACTTTCACTTGTTCTTCATACATTTTATTCTATACATTTTTTGTGCAATTTTGACTGCTTTGCATCTCTTTTCCTGCTATTATGTAATAGCAAATTCGTTACTTTAAATTTATATCTGCATGGAATTTCAAGTTTCTACCAGTCTGACACCTCCCAACAACGGACGTATCAGTCCAGATGCTGTCCATTGTTGGGATGTTTTGATTGGTTCACATGCCATAACTCTATGCAATATGTATTCTATGTGCTAGTATTGTTAAATGCACCGGACCATTATATGCATTATGGTAATCATAGAGAAATAAAAAGAAATTAAAAACAAATCTCGTAAATGTTTTAGATTGGTTTAAATTATCAAGATGTATTTATAGTTCATGATGAAGGATGTCTTCATGTTTCTACTGGAGATGAAATTACAACAAGGTAATTGATTAGAAAAGTATATCTACATAAGGCAATACTTGGAACAAATGATAATGGTAGAAAGTCTGAAGATTATGCTATCATCCATCTGCTGTTTGATCATTTCCTAATTATATTTCAAACACGTAAATAAGTTGATGCAAATTTAATAATTAATTCTCATGTGAGGATTACATTGCTAATCGAAGCACTGACCCAGCGCTTAGATTAGCACTGTTATCCTTACATGAGAAATGGTAAATTTATGTAATACATATCACTATGTGGATAAACGAAGTCACATTACCCTATTTTATTGCACTTTATAGCACAGTAGGTTAGGGCGCCGGTTCTGCAGCCAGCGGGATCGGAACGTGGTGTGAGTTCAAACCTCACTAAGTTGGATAAAATTGGCTGAAGTAAATCTGCAAAGTGATATGTCAACAAGCTTGCAATTGATTGGTTATTCGCTATAAAGAAACCAATTATTTTGCATTTGACTTAGTACTCAGATAAAAAGGATATACTAGAGGATGTGTGTTGAAAAGGAAAAATCGTTTCTTAATAGCGTCATTTACTAGTTAAGCAATAGTTTTCACTGAAGTTTTGGTGTTTTATGATGTTTAAGTAAAGAATCCAACCTGCTATTAATAAGATACTAAAAACATGTGTTTATTGGAGCTAATTCCTTTTAGATCTATCGTTTCTTCCATTAAAGCGGTCATAAAATCTAGCCAAGGTATAAAAGATGAACAAGACCAACCGATGGCTGCTAATACGAATAATGATTTGGACTTGATTATTCAAGATTGGTTGATATGCAATACAGGAGTTGAAGTATGTTTGTGGGTTGAAATAATCTCTATACTGAATAAGAGCATACCAGTGGGGAAAAACTTGTTCAAAGTCAGCTGTAAAAACGTTAGAACAACATTTTTTCAACATTATAGCGCCTATGCTGTGCACTTTGAACAAGTTTTTGTCATTGGGATAACAATGCAATTATATTTTATTCCTTTCAAAAGAGTATCTTTAAACAGTAGTGCTTCAATATAAGAGCACATAATAACTGTGGAGGAGTGATTCTTGAACATAGTTCCAGACTACAAACCTCCATGTAATGCTTCAAAGTCTCTCCTCCACAGTGATTGTATACTAATTTCAAATGTTGAGAGGTTCAATTATCATATGTGTGGTATTGTGCAATAATGCATGATATAATGATTATAATATGTCTATTATGTTCAGAGAAAAAATAAATAAATATTCTTTCTTGTGTTGGCAAATATGTTGTGTCTTGTTGCTTTTAGGAACCTGAAGTCATTCAATTTTCTCTGATGAAATATTCAGCAATATCATCTTCAAAGGAAAGGCGAAGAGGTATGGGCACATGTTGTTAAATAACATTCATTTGGAACTTGAGATTATTTTAACAGATTCACATTGTGATAAACAATCTTGGAAATAATTCTTTCATGTTTACTGACCAGTTTTTAAGACGAAGGAGAAAATACCTGAAAACAGGCTCTAAAAATTAGAGTCCACAAATTTGTTCTCTTTAAAAATTAAATATGTACCAATTAAATGCTACTGACAACTACAAATCAGGGGAGGAAATAACTGCTAGCCATCACTGTAGAGGAGAGATTTTTAAGAATATTTTCAGTCAAAATGACTGACAGCTATTTCAACACAATGGATTAGTACTCGATATAAGAGCAAAGACTGAATGTGCAGTAATTTCTACGATGAATGTTTCTTTATAATTGAAGCCCGCAGGTGGTCTTTTAGAAACTAAGTGTTAGTGTGACTTTAATTTAATTTAGTTATGAAAGCTGGCAATGTATATTTCAGACAGACGGTTCTTGGTATAATGCCACGATGGGAAAAAGGTTTCTTTGCACTAAGGTATTTTTATTGGTTGATATAAAAGCATGATTATTATTATTCCCTTTTTTTAAATTGTTTGACCTTGCTAAGATTTGGACATTGAAATTTCAAACCAGTCCAAAATGTTATACCTTAGGGTAAGTAGTAAATAACTAACCAATATTTATCTTCTTAGTGAGTTTAAAATCTGTTTCTAATAGCCAAGGTTTATATTTCCATGCACTTGAACAAGTTTTTATTTCCAAAGTCATCATGTGAGCAGTTGAATATATCAGTATTATTTGTGAATTTGTAACACTGACACATTATTTCTTGCATAACATTAAACGCACACCACAATGCGCAATCACTGCTGTTTAAACGTAAAAGCTTGATTGACTGAAATATATAATTGTTGTTGTTGTAAGTATAAGCATTGAAACAAAACGTGAAAATGTCAACATTGTTTGTTTCTTTAAATCCTTCTGGTAGCTTTCGTGCACGAAATCCTTGAAGTCCGCTGAATAGAAAAAGTAAAAGAATGTTTCCCAACTGTGCAAGTATGTCTACATCTGTACTGCAGAAACATTCTCGATTCATTGTAATTCTCGATATCATCGATTCTATGGTTACTGATTTTCTCAAGAAAGTTAGTAGTAGTAATGCTACTGAAATTCTAATGGCTACTACAATTGTAATTATTTCTATAGCTTTTGTGAACTTCTTTTGAATTCATCCTTACTTTATATTGCAATATATGTAAATATTTTTGAGTTCTACACAATGTTATTGATGCTGTGGAAATTGCGATTGGTCGGAGAATACATATGTATATGTTTGGCTTTCCATAAAATATGATTGGTATGAGTACCAGTAAGGAAACCTGGCAAAATAGCTGAATAAATGTTAAATTCGTGTCGGCTGCTAACACAACAGGTGTCTCTCTATAAAGAACGAAAGTAGCAAGAGAAACAGCAACAAATAACCAAGTTATGAAGTTTGTCACAATTAATTAAAGTCCAAAATTTGAGTTACATGTCAAGTATTTGTCGGTGTAAGGGTCAAAGCAATAGCTTTTAGACTTGGTTGCTTTATGATAACCAGTACACTGTATGCATGAATGATTACCGGGTGTAGACTTTATATAATCTCCAGCACGTGTTTTGCAATACCATCCGAAACATTTGTTCCATCCTTCTTCTTTATATTCTTCACATATTGGTTCTGCACCTTCCTTGCAAAACGGAATCTTACAGTTACCATCTGGAATGTGCAATTTTTGTTTTAGATGGATGCTTTTGGCACATTTATATGGTTTACTTATGGAACAGTTTGAAGATTTATTCTCTCTTTGCATTAGATATGCCAGCATACTTGAAATAAAACCATACGATTCTTCATAGCTAATTCCAGTTGTTTTGTTTTTGCAAGATGTTTGTAGAATACAGGATCTAAGCTATGAGAACTTTCACAAAAAGGTCTCTGCCTATACCCACAACTGTGGCAACCGGTATTGGGAAACTCTTTGTGTAGTTATAAAATTGTGATAAAGCAAACTCATTTGCAATCAGAAGGATGGCATTAAATTTTGGATTCTTATTTTTTTATTGCTTTTAGAAGTGTTTTTACAGTGCCCTTATTTTGTAAGTTCAAGAATGCTTCTTTATAATAAAGTTGTCTTTTCTTTTAAGATTTGCTATTGTGTTGTTAAATATTACTCCATTTTGCTGTGGTCTATAACAATTGTTTATTCCATTACAAATATTGATAATGGCGTAGTATACATCTTTTTTGCTATCTGTCACAGCTCTTGAAATATCATCCTTTCAGTCAAAATAAAATGTACTATACTGATTAGCTATCAATACTTTTTGGTGTAGAATTTTTCATTATCAGCAGGCGCTTAATGTAACCATTTTTCAAGGAAATTTCACTTCTTAGCTATATATTTTGACTTAAGTGTTCTATTTTATTTACTTTCACCAAACAAGTAAATGCTAAAATATTTCAAATATTTTATTGTCAATTGACAACAAATTCCCTGGATAAAATCACTGACATATTTTTCCACATAATTTATGCATAAGGTATTGTGAGAACTCGTTTCTACTTCTGAAGTTTTTATTGGTGGTGTATATTATAATACTGATAAATTTTTCTCTTTTTCAGAGGCCATATGTTTAATCATTATTCAATCAAGGTAAATTATACTATAATTGCAAAAACAGGTGTTATTTTGCATACCAAGTTTCAATGAATTTACCTACCTGTGGAGGGTTGTTTTTTGAGTACAGTTTCTTCAAAGCTGAAAACTGTTCTCAAAAAAATCTCCTCCACAGGTGATTTCAGACCGTTATTCTTGCCTCTGCTTGACTATTTAAAGCTCTCAAAACAATTTATGAAATAGAATATAACAACATAGGTGGTGTTCTATGTCCCATTTTTATAGGATTCTTTCTGAAGTAGCTACAGTCCTATAATTTAGTGTCAATATTCTAGGTAGAACAGCTTGCAAAAGATTTTTCAAATTCGTTTGAAACATCCAATTTTAGATTGATTTCGAAAATAAGACTCTAAAGTGTTAGTATCAATATTCTGGACAATATCGTAAAATCTAGGTGTTTTTTCCTATTCGATTTGAGTTCAAGTATCTAAAAAATGATTTTAAAAGAATATGTTTTAAAAATTAATGTCAAGAATTCAAGTTCCCAAAACATTTACATTTAAATTGAACTAATATGAGAATTGAGCAGTATGTACTAGCTGCTGATGGTCACATAGTATGTACTAGCTGATGATGGTCACATAGTATGTACTAGCTGCTGATGGTCACATAGTATGTACTAGTTGCTGATGGCCACACAGTATGTACTAGTTGCTGATGGTCACACAGTATGTACTAGTTGCTGATGGTCACATAGTATGTACTAGCTGCTGATTGTCACATTTTTCATTTTTTCTTCAAAATTTCATATAGATTAAGTGTTGATACTATTGTTGTTGTTTTTTCTAGAGAAATGAATTAAAGCATTCTTATGATTTGAGGTATGTTCCATAGTGTGAATGTCTCTGTACACTGATAGTGTTATACACACTATGAGATTTTAGTGATAATAATCCTTTTCATAGCACAATGAAAACGAGGCAATCATTGCTATACTAGGACTTGTTACAATGCAATAATCTTTTTAACTTTTTGTGCAGTGACATTTTAGGTCTATTTACATCATTCTATCATATTCATACAAACAAAATATAAATGTATTCCTACAACTTGTATTGAAAAAATAGCATTAACGCCATTGTTTTCTGGAAATTTGATAGCATTATTTGTTGGTCCATTATTATTTTTGAAAACAATTTGTAGACTTTCAGCTACAAATACGAAAATAATATTGCAGTTGATCGTTTTATTCAGTAAAAAAACAATCAATTACAAGATCATTACTCTTTATCCTGTAAATTTTTGTGCCCATTTTATGTTCGTGCAGCTAACCCGAACAACAATTACAGGGGTTCATTTTCGCACCAAAATCATTTTCGAAGGGAATAACAATGTTTTTGTTACTTTGGTCATCTGAACTCATATTTCTCCTTGTTGTTTTCCCTGCTTTGCTTGTGAATAATATTCGGCTGGTTACAAAAAGATTCACTTTGTATAGATGCGCAAAAATAAAAATGGCGTGAAAATACATACGAGTAGATGCGCGAAAATTAAATACACGAAAAATAATTGTCCAATGTTTAGAAAATTAAATATTTGCTTTAAGTTAATTAGGAGGGTCTTGTGTCTTTCTCAACATTTTGGAAAGTTATATCTATTCTATTTTGTCTACTCATTTGAAGCTAATATCAGGTGAATCTGGCTGAAATAAAATCCTGCAACAGTGTCATGGAAACACTCTCCTCCACAGAGACTTAGAAAGGCAAGTAAGAGCAAAAAATCGATGTAAAGGAAGAAAAAGGGAGAATTCGGGAAATATTTGGTGAGCCTGCGAAATTTGTTATCTTCTTGCAAATCTCTGTGAAAGGTAGTGTCATGGAAATGAGCAATTGATTATATTCGTTGGTACGTATTGCAAGAAGTTTGATTTCATCTGCTGGAAGACCATGTTCAAATTATATCTTTAATTTAGTTCCAAATGTGGAGGCTGCGTAAGAACAGGTTCTGATGGAGATTTATACACTTTTAAGGTAATCATTATATTCGTCAACAATAAGTACATAAATTAAGCTATAATACAAAAAATTAAATTACAGTTTTAATTGGCCAATAAGAAGTTAAGAACAATCCGAACATTTCAGCTTATTTCGTCCAGTAGTTGTAGAGTATCGCCAAAAAACCTCTCTCGAACAACCTCCCTCGAACATCCCTCCTGTATTTTGTCAAATAATCCCCCCATCCCCTTCGAATAAGCCCCCTATTGGGGTATACGATTTTTGCGAGAGATGTAGATTTTACTGAGATATACTACAATAGATCAAAAACCATTTTTGATATTCGATTTCATATACTCCGAGCTAATAATACTGTATTACATGGTTGTATCCCTTGAAAATTTAAGTTCGTGATTTGGAATTTTTGTCTTTTTTTCTTTATTTCCCTCAGCGAGATTGAACGTGTTTGTTTCTCTTGACCATTGTTGTGGTGACGTAGTTTCCTGGTACAAACCTCTCCATTCTCGCTTTCACTTACCACTCGCTTTCACTCGCTTTCACTTACCACTCGATTTTAATATTTGAAATAACCTCTCCCACTCGAATAATTTTTATATCGAACAGTTGCCCAAATGTCTAGATTAGGCCCCTGGTGTGTGAGTATAATTTAATAATGTAATTTAATAGTGCTACATGCAGCGATTCAGGTTCAATCTTAGTGAGGCGTTTCTCGCCCTTTAGGAATTAGCTATTGAGTGAACGCATATCTTCTCTTGGGGGCAAGTCAGGGCATTGTTTTCTATGTATTTTTAGCTGTGCGTTTGTACTGTTAAATTAAGAGTGTTAAGTTCATTGGTTTATTCAAGAAAAGAAACCAATCAATTCCTCCTAAGATCAGTATTTAATTTAGATCATTGGTACAGATGGTACAACACCAATCTTAGAGTTAGCTGTTGATAATGAAAACAATGCCAATGATTGGTTAATGACCATATGTCAAGTTGTAGGTGATGCTGTAAGTTCAATGTTGTTATAAAATTATTATGCCAACGAGCTCTCATTTGATTGGTTCTTTTATATGAAGGATCCAATTGATTGTAAGATCTTTACTTAATGTCCTCTATAAAAAATAATTTGGAGATGATCCCTTACAATTACCATTCTAAAGCCAAAAGAAGATATTTTCATTGGTAGAAATCGACGTCACACAGAGTAATTTGACTTCTTTTGTTTTCGCCAAGTGAAAATCAAGTTTTGTTCCAACACAGAAAAATTATTTCTTTACTACCATCCTTTCAAACGTTATTGCATGCGATTGGTTTATTTGTAGAAGCCAACCAATTGCAAGGTTATTAAAAATAAACCCTCCATCTTCGTTGAACTGAGCTCATGTGAAGTTGATTAAATTGTTTATATTTGATGTTTAGAAAAGTGGTAGTTCTCATGAAAAGGCTGATCCTGGTTCACTGATATCATGCGGACTTGTTATGACTACTGATAAGGTAAACAGTATAGTTGCTCTTCCGTGTGCGGACTTGTGATGACTATTGATAAGGTATACAGTATAGGTGCTCTTCCGTGTGTGGACTTGTGATGACTACTGATAAGGTAAACAGTATAGTTGCTCGATCAAAATGTGTTCAAACTACCCACTTCACTGGGTTACTTCATTTTACTTTGGGTCAATATACTATCATTGCCCACCAAAGCACGTATTAGAGTGTGACCACGACAAATACAGATGTTGGGTACATAACAAAAGTTATGTCAAAAAGTCAGAGCGTTTTTGTTTATAGCATGATCATGTCATTTTTCTCTTTTTTAGCTGTTTTTGTTTAATCAAGATCCGAAATCAGGTCGATTGTTAGTTGAAGAATCATGCTCAATACAAGATATTACGCAAATTTGTGTTGACAATCAAAGAAGGACATATTGTACTTTAGTAAGTATGAAATGATGACAGATGACAATGTTGAATACAGGTCCTAAAAATTAGAGCAAATCTTTAAAGGAGTGCAACATAAGCTAAAGTTATGATTTGTTTTTATTTCGAGCGAGAATCAACTTTCTTGTCATGCAGACTCCTTTATAAAACTTTCAAGATTTTTGTTTTGGATTGTATTTGTTCCCGAAGGGGTAAAGATAAAGTTCCTTTTGGTTCCTTATTTTTGTGACTGTAAAACTGCAAAACAGTTAGTTACCTTCGTGACTCTGTCTTTGTGACTGTAAAATAGTTACCTCCTTTGTGGCGTTGAAATAATTACATTTGTGATGTTAACACATTCACCTTCGTGACGTCAAAACCTGTGCTTTTGTGACATTAAAACATTTACTTTTGTGACGTCAAAACATTTGCCTTTGTGACATTAAAACAATTCCCTTTGTGACGTCAAAACATTTGCCTTTGTGACATTAAAGCAATTACCTTTGTGACGTCAAAACATTTGCTTTTGTGACATTAAAACAATTACTTTTGTGACGTCAAAGCATTTGCCTTTGTGACATTAAAACAATTAATTTTGTGACGTCAAAGCATTTGCCTTTGTGACATTCAAACAATTACCTTTGTGACGTCAAAATATTTACCTTTGTGAAGTTTAATCTACCATTTGATGTCAAAGCAGTTGCATTAATTTGAAGTTTTGTTTTTGCATGAGAAGATGGGAAGATGCATGCATGTTGTTGGCTGAAAATAGAGAGGGATGGAATGACTACATAGATGTTGCATGCTATATGTAATCTTTCCATTCATCTCTATAATCATGCTCATGCTGATCCACTGTATTTATATTTCATCGATCTCGTTCCCAGGGCAGGAAACTGCGGCTTCAATTAAGTTAACCGATCTATTTATTTTAATTCAGTTTATCGACCCCCATCTTGAAGAAAATGCTGAATCATCAGAAAAAACAATATGGCTATTCACGTTTCACTCTGAATATGAATTAGGAAAATTTGAATCGAAAATATTTATGTGCTGGCAATCACTATATCAAGTGAGTATAAATGATTATATCGTGGTCACACGTGGAAACAACGATAAAGCATCTTTGATTGGAAGTTATTTCGAGAGCGTTTGACCATTAACAATGGGCAAAAACATGTTCAAATTCCACAGTTTTTTACGTTTTGAACGTTGTTCTAACGTTTTTACTGCGGGCTTTGTACGAGTTTTGGTCCATTGAGTATATATACGCCTTTAATGTTTCATTTGTTCACCAGTGTATCAAATCAAAATCACTCATTCAGTAATACGGAGTAAAAAAAACTACCTCGTGTGGTCTCGGATACCTGAATATGCAGGCTAACCATCCCAGTGTGCGAAAAATTGTTCAAATAAGTAGTGGAAGACATAGAACGAGGACTTTGAACAAGTTTTTGTCTACTAGGTTATTTTTTCAGAGTATTCGCTATAAAAACAAATCAAGAAGCGGATGAAGAAGCGGATATATTACCATAGCTCTCCTTGAAAATCACTCCTTCACAGTGATTATTGGTTCTTATTTCAAGCGTCAAATATCTTTTTACAAAGGTTCATCTCAAATAAACCAATCAAACTTGTTGAAAATATTACGCTCTTCATAGGTGTTTTATGTCAATGTAACCTTCTTTATAATAATTTAGCTGTTTTGTTCTTATAATTTGGGTTTTATTTTCAATCTTTTAATACTCATAAACCCAATATTCTTTTCCAGGTACCTCTACAGTTTGTCTTACTTTCTGATGAAAATTTGAAAAGAACTATACAAAATGTATTGAATCATCAAGACAAAGAACATGGTGAGATTGGTAGAGAATTGTTGTTAGAATTGACAAGCAATTAAATTACCTTTATTCTACTACATCGACCTTCTAACCATAAGATTGTAGAGAATCAGATTCTAGGCTAAACACACACATATGTAGTCTTATATATTTCGTTCACATCTCTTGCAGACAATATATTTACTAGAAAATATATATTTTTGCACCCTTGATAGAATAGTATACCAAGGGACCTTGCTATTGAGTTGAGCGGTACAATACAATTCTACTATTCAATGACGTAACTCAAGGCTATTAAAAAACTACTTTCAGTCAAGATGACGTCTTTTCAAACCTTGTTTAATCTTCCCAGTAGACAAAAAACTTTTTCAAAGTCCTCGGTAAAGATCTCGAACAACGTCGTTCGTGTTGTTCTAACGTCTTTACTACGGATTTGGAACAAATTTTTCGTCATTGGAAATGACGTCCCTACAAGCACACGACGTCGGATTAACATTGAAACGACGTCAAAATGATGTTGTGAAGGTGATCCAATACCGTGTGTGACCATTGAGGTAGATCAATATAAGTGGAGAAGAGATATTATTAACCAAACGTTTGCATTCATTCTTAACAACAACAAAACAAATTGCAACACTGCTCATAGCCTTTCAGGCGTTCATTTGGCGTTAGCGAAAAGCGCGATAGGTGAGAGCGCAAATCGCGATAAGTACGAGAGTGAGTACGGCTTTTTAAAGGTACATAATCACCATTTTTGGTCAAATTTCCAATTTCTATGTCAAATGAATAAGTGACACACACTGAACATACTCAGAAAATTTCAGAGTTTAAAAATGTCAAGAAGTGCCTAAACAAGCAATTATTTTCTCTGAAAACAGAAAATGTTTGGCCAAACAAGATGGCTGCCACACAGTGAGCATAGAAAA